>PVLC010037702.1:0-15142 GCA_004027655.1 Graphiurus murinus
GGGCTGGGGGTGTAGCTTGGAGGTAGAATGTCCCTGGGTTCAATCCCCAGTAAAACACACACACACACACACACACACACACACACACGAACAACAACAAAAACCCCCAAACAAACAGAATCTATTTCTCTTCTCACGCAGCTTAGTTGTTTTTCTTTATCACAAAACAATATAATTGCTTTCAGTTCTGACGATTCTGAAAGTCAAAGCTTAAAATGATTTTTCCTCATTGAAAAAAACAAAGCCTCAGTCTCCTTTATTCTTTGTTTTCAATGCACACATTTATTTTGTTTTATGGGTTTCGCAACCCTCAGAGCAGCTGAAATAGTTCTGGGGAAGAGGGATGGCAAATGAAAAGTCCTGGAGTGTAGCACCAATGAACTTGTTGGACACTAAGCCAAGACGACACCTTAGGAGCAAACTCCTATACTTACAGGGGAGAAAGCTCCTGACCCTTTGAAAGACTGTTAATGCACCTTTAAGGTTGCTCTTTTTTCTTTTTGTTTGTTTCAGATAAAACTCTTTGGAGAAATTTACCAGGAACCAATCAAGGCCACCAAGTCATTCTGATACTCTTTTAAGTAACCTAGAATAAAGATGATTCATTATAATCCTAAACTGAGCATGCCCAGAAGGGTTCATGTCTCCCACCTCTTTCTTTCTGAACACAGTACTCTAGCACTTTGATCTGAGCATGCCCAGAAATGTGCACCTTAAACTGAGAATGCTCGGAAATGTGCGCCTTAAACTGAGCATGCTCAGAAATATGCCTTCCTGCATCTTCCTTTGTTTGAGGGAGAGTATTGCTTTGCGCCCCACCCAAGTGCTCTTCTTGCCTGCTGCTGTTAGTCTTTCTCCACTCTTATCTCTTGGTTGTGCTTTTTTGACTTTGCACTCACCGAGACGTGAATCTGTGGCGCTCAGTTGCAGATTGGTCTCTGTAGCTCCCAAATCCTTGGAAGACCCATCGGTGGGCAGGAGATGGTTCCAGGTGGGCTGGGCAGCCTCGCTTTACAGTGGACATTTCAGGATGTCTTGGGCTCTGCCAGGGCTCACCGTGTGTGGATCTGCATGGCTCTGACCACCAGGACTCCTTCTGATGTCTGCTGTGAACAAAGCTCCCGCCCTTGAGAGGGAGTCTTCTTAAAGTTAGAACCAACTGCCGCTGTGCATATGCTTGGTCTCAAAACCTTTCCAAGACCAGAGTCTTCTTGTTTGCACAACGTGTTACAGCCATGATCAGTTTAAGGACCTCAAAACAGCCAGAGATCAGGAAAAGCAGATCAACTCCTGGAAATGCTACTCCTAAGATCTCAGAGAGACCTTGCGATGGAGGGAGAACATCAACTCAACGTGTCGCTAGCTGTGCCTCTTAGGCCACCCCAGCTAAAGCACCTCCCTAGGTCTTCCTAGCGCTGCATAAGTGGCTGTCAAACTGGGTTCCATCAGTCCTCCGTCTGTCTTGATGTTACGGCTTAGACCTGGACCGTCCTCCCCAAAACTCACATGTTGAAGACTTGGTTCCAAATGTAGCAATGTCCAGAGGTGGGGTTCAGGGGGAGGTAACTGGATCCGGAGGGCTCCAATCTCATCAGTGCACTAATCCATTGATAGCGGAATGAACTACTAGGACGTGGTGAAAACTATAGGCAGGTAGGCAGGGTTGGAGGAAGTAGGAAAGGGGAGAGGTGTGCCCTTGGGAACGATCTTGTCTACTTGTCTCTCCCTCCCTCCCTCCCTCTCTCTTTCCTTCTCTCCCTCTCCCCATGTCTTCTCTTCCCTCCCTCCCTCTCTCTCTCCCTCTGCTTATTGGCTGCCACGAGCCGAGCGGCTTCCTTCCTCTCTGTCTGCCACGGTGTTCTGCTTCACCTCTCACTTATGGCCATAGAGCAGCTACCCATGGACTGGCCTCCAAACCATGAGCCAGAAATAAGTCTTTCTTCCTTTAAGTTACTTGTTTTAGATAGTTTGGTCACAGCAACAAGAAGCTGACCAACATAGTCTTAGTCCGATTAGTGTTATGAACAGAGTGAATGTGGGTGTTAGTAGGCATGACATAACTTCTCCCTCCATTCTTACCACTCTGAAGGTTTCCACTACATGCAGTTGCATGACAACCTTCAGCTTCTTCTGAATGAACAAACCTTGGCCTCCGGGGGCAAGCTGTGTCACTTTCCTCATGACCTTGTCTAATTAGTATATAAATCTAAAGCCGGCTGGTTGGAAACATGGGAAGTCTGTGGGTGGGGCCCTACACTGTAGGAATGATTGGGATTGCACAGGACACAATGACCATTTGGGATGGATTCAAAGTCTATGGCCAATGCTTTTGTTTTCTCATAATCTTTATAGATTTGTTCAGTGCCTCCCAAAGTTCTGTTATTTTCATGTAGTGATGTATTGAGCATACTCTT
This sequence comes from Graphiurus murinus, assembly GCA_004027655.1. Lineage (NCBI taxonomy): Eukaryota > Metazoa > Chordata > Mammalia > Rodentia > Gliridae > Graphiurus > Graphiurus murinus. The sequence goes on from PVLC010037702.1 coordinate 2,415, forward strand.
GGATTTCTGATGTGTTAGAAATACTTTTAGGGACAAGCAACAGAAAGCTTGCATATACAGTGGTTTCAGTGGAGATGTTTAGGAACACTTTATTTTTTTTTGTGGTACTTGGGAGTTGAACCCAGGGTCTCACACATGCTAGGTAAGTGCACTAGTACTGAGTGCACTTACCTAGCATTTCTAGGCTAATCAACATATTTAGCAATTTCATGTAAGAACCAGCTGCTGGTGGAATCGAGATCAATGTAGTGTTACAATAGATAAGTTTCTCTGTGAAGTCCTTCATGGCCACAAAGTGGCTGCAGGAGCACTAGTCGTTAGTCCATACACTGGTATCCCAAGCAGGAAAAAGAGAGCAGAAGCAAAAGGCTTTCTTTCTTTTAAGGTGTTGTCTTCTAAATTTAGGGAGAAAGTCTTTTCCAGAAGTAGACAGCAGACATCCATGTGTTCCGTGAGCCTCCACTGCAGAGACAGCTATGAGAAATCAGTATCTCCAAAGGGAAGAAGGATCACCATGACTGCTTCATCTCAGGCCTGGCAGAGCAGGTGCCCTTCTTTGAGGGAAGAGCTCTTCCCTCACAGCCTGAACAAATCCAGACCTGTACCAACAGGGAAGGGTGGTAGAGATGGCCATTTGGTGGGTAGACATTGGTTATGAATAATGCATGTTTTCTTTAAATATCTACTGCACCTTCTCCAAGCTCACTGAATCACTAAAAATCAGTTTTGCACATAACTTTTGGTAGCATCTACTATGATTTGGATGTCGAAGGTACCCAGAGCTCCATATGCTAAAGGCTTGGTCCCTAGGTGACACTATCGGGGCAGGCTTCACTGGAAGGTCCAAAGGTCATTAGGGGCCTGTCCTTGGAGGGCGTTGCTGGCCCTTTCCTGTCTTGTTCTCCTCTTTCTGGCTCATTGATGTAATAACCAGTTTGTTCCATTATACACCGGCACTATGACGTGCTGCCCTTGCCAGACACCCAAAGAAATGGGTGCCCTGATATTGGATTGGAACCACGAGCCCAAATCAATCTTGTCACTTTGTAAATTAATTGTCTTAGGTGTTTTATGACAGTAACAGGAACCTGACTATTGCACTATCCCCAATAGGTCAGTTTGATAATTTATATTAAAATTCCCTTGCCTTATGAACACAGTGGCCATAATACCTTTATAAAATAGAGGTGATAAGGGAGAGTCCCTTCCTCTCAGTACGTTCTCCTGGGCCTTACAGAATAGGCTTAACCCAGATGAGCATAGTTGCAGCACACTGGGGAGGTCTGAGGGAGACAGATGTGGGGACCGTCAATGAAACTAGGTAAGTAGGATATGATCTATCTAGATTGGAAGTCGACGTGTGTGTCTGATGAATGTCTTCTAGGTGCAAAGATTTGAAAATGAAAACAAATCAGATTGAGAAGAAATTAAGAATTGTGTTGTGCTGTGTGTGTGTGTGTGTGTGTATTTTTGTTGTTGTTGTAATGGGGATGGGACCCAAGGGTATTCTACCTCTGAGCTACATTCCCTATCCCTATTTTATTGTTTATTTGGAAACAGAGCCTCACTAAATTGTTGAGCCTGGCCTCGAACCTGCGACCTTCCTGTCTCAGCCTCCCAAGTACTGGGATTACAGGTATGTGCTGCTGTGGCTGGGTTAGACCTACAATTTGTAGCATATAATAAAAATTGGTCCTATCCCTTCACTTTCTTTGTGCAGGCTCCATTCTGGGGTCTTACTGTGTCCCTCAACAGCCTCACATTTTCAAACATCTTGTCCAAGGGAAGAGATAGTCTGCTCCTCTCCATGTCTTAAATTTCCAGAATGGAGACCCACTCGCCCCAGTTGGTTTGACTTGAAGCCATCACTATAGTTCAAATGATATGAAATGGGCTGGCTAGCCTAACCTGGGTCCAGGGCTGGCTAACTGTGCTACTTCTGCAAATAAAGTTTTATTGGAACATAGGTAGCCATGCTCATTTGTTTACATACCATTGGTGGCTGTTCCATGCTACAATGGCAGATGGAAGTCTTTGCGTCAGAGCTGTGTGATGTGCAAAGCCTAGAAGATTTACTATCTGGTCCTTTATACAATAAAGTCTGCCAACTGGTCCTAGGCTAGGGGGTGTCCTCTCCTCTTGGAGAACAGGGTTGAAGTCAACCTCTCCCATCTACAGCCATACAACTCTGAAAGTTCTGGGTCATCGGAAGTCCACTTCTCCCAGAGCACCTGGACTGAGAGTGGTAAATAGTCCCCCAAGCTTCTACCGAAGGCCACTGACCCACCACAGGGAGGTTGATGAGGAAGCTGGAATTTGATTGACATGTGCTACCCTGGTATGGATTAGTGGCGGTGGCTTTGGGGGTAAGGGTTCTATGTGTGTGGCTGGCTAGGAGTGCGTTGGATTCTCTTGTTACTAGAGGAGCTGGTACCAAGTATAAACGTCACTGGAAAGATTTGGTTTCTGGATTGTGAGAATAATACTATTGTGCTGTTGAATTACTGTTTGGCCATTGTTTCGAATTTCAGGCACTGATTTTGAGGGATTAAAGTAGGTCTAAAAATAGATGATCACAGAGGTAGTATAAAAGCCAGATCAAGAAAGAAATATGTCTGTATGATATTCAGGTGATTGATGAATTGATCAGTGCTTTCCTAAAAGATATTCTTCAGTGGCTTGACAAAGAGACTATACAAGTCCTGGTCTTTAATATTTTAAGTATTTTAGGTGAAAAAAGAAAACACATGCTTACTAGATTGGATACAACAAATGTATTGGAATATAAGCTGGACAAAGGGACTATACAAGTCCTGGTCTTTAATATTGTATTTTAGGTGAAAAAAGAAAACACATGCTTATTAGACTGAGTGCAACAAATGTATTGGAATATAATCTGATCATTTATAAATCTCCTAACTAACCCAGGGAAACAATAGGTTGAAAAGAATAAGAAAAAAATTATCAGAAATAAGTGGCAAGTCCCATGTTTAGGTAAAAACAAACAAACAAACTCAAATATAACACATGTGTGAGGTACGCAGTACAGGAAGACCTGGTTTAATGCAGCCCATGTGAAAAGCACCTGTACTGTTTGGGTGGACCACAGACTCATGGTGAATCAGCAGAATTAAAATTAGAAAATAATAGCGAGGAAAAGGTGGCTTTTCAAAATGTGGTGTGGAATCAGTTGGGTAACCATATGGAAAAAGAAAACAATCATGACCCCTAACTCACACCGCATACACAATCGGTTCCACGTGGGCTACAGATTTAAATGTGAGAGGTAAATCAGTAAAACCTGGGGAGCAACAACTCGAGGGAGCCCTCTCATGACCTTGGAAGGGGAAAATATTCTTTTTTTTTAAAACCAAAATACAAAAAGTACTAACTCTGAAGGGAAAAAAAAATAGATGCAATGTTTTAAAAATTATGAATGTCTGAAAAAGAGACTATAAAAATGGTGGCTAACAGAATGAAAGAAAATGTTTTCAAATCTCCCCTCTTTCTATCCGTTCAACAACAGACTGTTAGCCAGAAAAGTCAAAGGAAATTCTACAAATCATTAATAAAAGCACAGAGAACCCAATAGGAAAATGGGAAAAATATTTGACCAGACACTTCACAGAAGGGGATGTCCAAATGATGACCAACTATCTGAAAAGGTGCTTGACTTCATTAGTCAAAAAGGACATGCAAATTAGCCATCCTTACTCCACCCATCCAATATTGCTGAAGTTAAAAGCAGAGACAGAGCCAAGGGTTCCTTGGAATATGAAGCAAGGTGCTAGTTGGAGTGGAAGTTAATACACCACTTTGTGAAATGTTTCATAGTACTGACTGAAGCTAATCATACACTAAAGGGAGGTAGAATATACCACCCCAAAACATTCTGCTTTGGCATAATCATTTTGAGCTAAATACATGTGGGAAACAGCCGGTGCAGAAGCACTCTGATCTCCCCTTTCCTTCCTGAAAACAGGAGATGAAACTCCTATATGAAAGAGCCTGCCCTTTACCAAGAGGAGTGCAGCCTTCTTATCACCAGAGAGCAGAGTCTGTCCTCAAACAAGATGTTTTACCTTGTTAAAATAACTCCTATTTAGCCAGGTGCAGTGATGCACACCTGTAATCCAGTACTTGAGAGGCCGAGAGAGGAGGATCACAAGTTGGAGGCCACCTAAGCAATTTAGTGAGACCTCAGCAACTTAGTGAGACCTTGTTTTAAAAAAAAAAAAAATACAAAGGAGTTGGGCGTGGTGATGCACGTTTGTAATCCCAGCATTTGGGAAGCTGAGATCTGAGGATTCAGGTTTGCAGCCAGCCTCAGCTACCTAGTGAGGCACTCTGCAACTTAGTGAGACCCTGTTTCAAAATAAAGAATAAAAAATAGGGCTGGGGATGTAGCTCGGAGGTAGAATGCCCCTGAGTTCAATCCGAGTACTACAAAATAATAAAAAATAAAAAAATACAAAGGACTGGGGTGTAGCTCAGAGATAGAATGCAGCTGGGTTCAATCCTCAGTACCACAAAAACAAAACAAAACAAACAAAAAAACCCTTATCTTTCTTTGGTCTCCACATATATTTCAGTTATGTGTCCACAAGTACCTGTTTTTGTTCAACTCAGTACATAAACAGTCAGGTGTTACCACTTCATTGGGTCTTTATTTTCTACTAGTGGGGACTCCCATGTACATGGAACATTTTGTGTAGTTTTTTTTCCCTGTTAATCTGTTTTATGTCAATGTAATTGTTAGATGGAGACCCTAAGAGAATGTTCGCCTCTCCTCTCCTATGTGATTCACCAATTTGATTCTTAGGAAGATATCCAACAGGAATGCACATGTAAGTTCCCCAAAAAGATATATACTAGATTGTTTACAGCAGTACTATTTGTAATAGTCGAACTCAATGTTTACCTATCATAGAGCCCAGACACGGAAACCCAGGAATGCTCACACTGCAGGAAACCCTAGAGAAATGGGTCTGGATACCCTACAACTATAAGTGTGGGCAAATCTCTCAAACATAAGGTCAGTTTAATAAGCTGGACACAAAATTCTGCACATGTATGCGGTGATGCACACATTGTGCATGTTAAGTTGGCTATAAAATGTCCCCTAAAGAGCTCATTTATTAATATTCAGAGTTGATATAATTGAGTTCTGAGGGCTGTAATCCCAGCAGTGGATAAATCCATTGTAATGGAATTACCTGGGTGGTACCTGATAGAACGGTAGGGTGTGGCTGAAGGAGGTGGTCCCTGGGGGTGCAGCCTTGTAGATTATATATGGTCCCTCCTTACCCTGCTCTCTCTCTCTTGCTTTGGCTTCTGCGATATAAATAACACAGCCCATGTGCTCTCCCTCCACCTCCTGTCACCATGCCCTGAGATCCCTGGTCCCCAGCTTTACTTGGACCGAACCCCAAACCATAAGAAAATAAATCCTTTCTTCTAAGTTATGTGGTCATTCTTTAGATTATAGCTGCAAGAATGCTGATGGATACAGCACATGATCCTATTAATAGAAAGCATAATGGGGGCAAAACTAATCTAGGTGGGAAACCGTTGTGGTTATGGTAGAGCTTGTCCTCTGGGGGTGTGGGGAACCCCGGCTGAGAGGGTGCTTCAGGGAGGACTCTGGGGTTGGGGTCATTGCTGCTTCTTGGCCTGTGTGTGTTCAGTTTGTGAAAACAAGTCCAAGTGCACTTATGCCAAGTGTATAGTCTGTATACATCAGCAAGAAGCTGTGATTACTGAGCACATGTACTATGTAATAACACAGCTAATTCACTATAGTATTCTGACTTTAATTCTTTTGGAAAGGTCCCGAGGAGTGGTGTGGCTGGGCCACATGGTGGCTCCGCTCCTAGTCTTTTGAGGAAGCTCCATACTGATCTCCATAGTGCTGGTACTACTTCACAGACCCACCAACAGGGAGTAAGGGTTCCTGTTTTCCCACATCCTCACTGCCATTTGTTATTGTTTGTATTTTTGATGATTGCCATTCTAACTGGCGTTAGATGAAATCTCAGGGTAGCTTCGATTTGCATTTCCCTGATGCCTAATGACTTTGAATTTTTTTTTTCGTATATTTGTTGGACACTTGTGTTTCTTTCTTTTTTTTGAGAAATATCTATTCAGAACAATTGCCCACTTTTTAATTGAGTCACTTATCTTTTTAGTGTTCAGTTTTTGAGTTCTTTATATAGCCTAGATATTAGTCTTCTATCAGAAGAGTAGCTGGCAAAGATAGTCTCCCCTTATAGGCTCTCTCTTTAGACTCTCAACTGTTTCCTTTGCTGTGCAGAAGCTTTTTAAATTGATGCCATCCTATTTATGGATTCTTGGTTTTATTTCCTGATCTTTGGAGGGGGTCTTAATACCATGGAATTTTACTCAGCCATGAAGAAAAACCGACTTTGCTTGGTCCTCCAATATCTCAAAGAACAGTATTATGTCGTTTGCAGGAAAATGGATGGAACTAGAGAATATTAGGCTAAGCGAGATCAGCCCGTCTCAAGACAGTCAAGGATCCTATGTTTTCTCTCAGAGTGGAAGCTGGAGAGAAAATAGAAAACAAAAGGGACTTGAGACAGATGAGGAGACAGACCAGTAGAATAGTGGAAGAGAATTGGGGGCGGGGGATGGGAAGGGAAAAAGAAGACTGAGGATGGGAACATTTCAAATACTATGTCCATAGAGGTAGCTCTACGAATCTCACTAACATGTACAGGGAAAGAGAAGGAGGGAGAGAGTGGAGTAGAGAAGGAAACACACCAGCTGCTGTGTGCAGGTATGTTTGGATCACTTTGAACTTCACTATGATATATAATTATTGCACCAGTAAAAGTCTCTCTCTACAAAGCTAATCTGTCTATGTTCCCAGGATAGAAATGCTGGGTCTTCCCATCCGACAGCCCCATTAGGTAGAGATGATCCCTGTTCAGCAGCTGAGCAATTTGACTTGCCTCTGGTTACACCTGAACCCCAGTAACTGTCCTCAGGCCTGCCTGCATTTCCTCTCAATTATTCTTAAACAGCAGAGGCTGCAGACTTCCAGTTCACGGGTTCAATACTATAGAAGGTACAACCTGTGGGTGCTTAGCGTTGCCCTTCCTCAGTACTTTAGTTCCTAAAAATTGGTTGCCATGTAATTTCACAGCAAAATCAGATTTCTATTTTTTTTCCAACTTCCACCTTATTATTTCACAAATACCCTTACGAGTACATCACAGTGATGCACCACAGCACGATTCGACATGATACAAACATATGTGCACACAGCACTTGGTGTATTTCTCGCCACGTCACACCCCACCCCTCCTCCTCCCTCGAACCTGTTAGTGAGGTAGATAGTGACGCCTTCGTCTATTGCCATAGTATTATCTCAACTGATTGAACTCAGGGGCATTCTACCTCTGAGCTACACCCCCAGTCCTATTTTTTATTCTTTATTTTGAAACAGGGTCTCACTAAGTTGCGGGAATGCCTCACTAGGTAGCTGAAGCTGGCCGTGAACCCAGATCCTCAGGTCTCAGCCTCCTGAATGCTGGGATTACAAGTGTGCACCACCACGCCCGGCTGGCTTTTCTCAATCCTTCTTTTCCTCCTTCTAGCTACCTTCCCTAGTCCCCTACCACCACTCTCCAGGTCTTTTTCCATGTTATCTAAAGCCCCTGTGTTTCCTGATTCTCTCTAGCTTCCACCTTGGAGAGAAAACACTCGACTCTTGACTTTCTGAGCCCCTGGCTGACCTCGCTTAGCATAATGTTCTCCGGTTCCATCCATTTACCCGCAGAGGACCCAATGTTGTTCTCCGGGATATTGGAAGACCAAGCAGTGTTGGTCCCCTCCCCATGTAATGGTTGGTTGCCCAGAATGAGCAGAGGTCATGAGCTTCCGTGCTGTGACTGTCCTTCTCATTCCTCCTTCTTAGGCGACTTCACTCCTTTAGGGTCCCCACCTGAGCCCGGGAGGCTCGCTACCCCCAGATCGCAGGTGCCCAAGTTGCTTTCATACATTCATTTTACTCCCTCTGTCTTTGTGAACAGAATCCCCGAAATCGACTCTCTATGTTGATGTCTCCTCTCTTCCTGCATTCAGCTGCTTTACATTAGGAAGGTTCATTCGATGCCATCGCTTCCCCTTTATGCCAGCTACTTATCTACCTACATTGACTGAATACTTACAAATACGCTAGCCACTTGGCTCTGCCGAAATAGGATGAAAGTTGGGTTGGCAAGGACCTATCAACTTCATGTGTCTGTGAATTGGTAAGGTTGGCACTTAAAATAATCATCGAAAGTAAGGCCCAGTGGTGGGTGGGCACCTGTAATCCCAGCTACTTGGGAGGCTGAGGCAGGAGGATCAACAGGTTTGAGGCCAGCCTTGGCAACTTAGTAAGACCCTGTCTCAAAATAATAATAAAAAAAAATGATAAAAGCTGGGGAGGAAAAAAAAATAAAAGACCTTGATTTCAGAATAGGGACCACTGTGGATGAAGGTTAATTTCCCCGGGAAGGAGCTGTCTGGAGCCTCGTTGAGGAGACAGCACTGTAACAAGTAAGGGTAATGAGAAATCAGAAGGTTTCCATGCACACTCTGCCTGAGGTTTGCAGGAGGACAGTGGAGCGGTGTATAGACAGCTCTGAGCTCTGAGTGTCTGCCCTGCCCCTGGGGACCCAGGATGTGCCTTCTCCTGATTGAGGAAGTCACTGTGCATGTCAAAGGAGTAGTGAGTTTCAGGGATGATGAACTCTCTGGAATTCCTCACTGAGGGGCTGGCGAGCCAGGCCGGGTGACCCAAGCATCAGTGTCTGAAGGATCCTGATTGACCACAGACACAGATTTTAAACAGGAACTAATTATCAAGTAATAGACAGAAACCAAGTGCCAAGGAAGTGATTAGATAATAGTTCAGTTGTGATGGTGGGAACTTCTCTCTCCCTCTCCTGCTTTTAAGTCTCTTCAATAAATATTTATGGAGTGTCTATGCTTTGATAAGCTCTAGGCAGGGGTAGGTAAACAAATAATCAAAATAATTGCAGACTGCTAGGGTGAGGGGGGCATCCTGTAAGCCTAGTGCTTGGGAGGCTGACACAGGAGCATCGCAGGTTCAAGGCCAGCCTCAGCAACTCAGTGAGACCCTGTTTCAAACGTTAAAAAAAAAATAGCAGGGTGTAATGGCCTGTAACCCTAGTCTTGGGAGGCTGAGAAAGCAGGATTGCAGGTTCAAGACTAGCTTAGCAATGTAGTGAGATCCTCAGCAACTTAAGCCAGACCCTCAACAACTTAGCGAGACCCTGTCTCAACATATAAATAAATAAGTAAGTAAGTAAGTAAATAGAGCTGGGGGTGTAGCACAGAGGTAGAATATCCCTGGGTTCAAGCCCCAGTAACAACAACAACAACAACAGCCTAGTGTTAGCAGACCAATGTAACATGGTGGAGGTCTGAGCAGAGGGCTTAGGAAACATTTACCTCTTACTTTACCCTTTTTTTTTCCCTTGGGAATGCATACAGAAAAGGTCATCTTTTCATAAAACATTAAATTTATTTTCTTAAGTTCCTTTCGTGCATCTGTTTAAAGTAAAAAAGAAGGGCTAAGCCTATGCAGCCCAAGTGCCCTAAATGTCCCGCCCGTGCCGGTATCCAGGGAAAGGAGGCAGGGGAAAGAGAGAGGAATTTTGGCTAGCAGTGTGTAGTTCAAAAAGACGTTATTAAACTGGATGTGGTGGTGCACGCTTGTAATCCCAGGACTTGGAAGGCTGAGAAAGGAGGATCACAGGTTGGAGGATAGCCTCGACAGTGTAGTGAGACTCTCAGCAACCTAATGAGATCCTGTTTGAAACTAAAAAAATAAAACAGGGCTGAGAGTGTGGCTCAGAGATAGAACTCCCCTGGGTTCAATCCCCAGCACCACACACACACACACACACACACACACACACACACACACACACGGCATTATTATTAAATCAACTCTTTTATAGCAATGAGACAAATGACGTTGACTGTCATGGTAAGATGTGCCATTCTAACAATGTCCAGGACACCTTCTTAGCTGGAGGTAATGACTTAGAGAAAAATTTCCACATTGGCTTTCTTGAAGAGTAAGTTCCTTCCTTCCTTCCTTCCTTCCTTCCTTCCTTCCTTCCTTCCTTCCTTCCTTCCTTCCTTTTCTTTCTTTCTCTCATTCTTTCTCTTCCCCTCTCTTTTTCTTTCTCTCTTCTCCCCCATGCAAATTCTAACTATTGCATTGTGTAGACATACAGTTCAGAAATTAGGCCGTAGAGCTCAGTAGACATCCCTCAAAGTAAGACACAGATGGGCAACAGGTAGGTGGAAAAAATAAAAGTTCACCATCACTAGTCATCAGGGAAATTCAAATCAACAGCACCAGGAGATATCACCCCACTGTAGTAGGAATGGCTGTTACCAAAAAAAACTAGACACCAGAAGTACTTGTGGAGGGCCAGGTGTGGTGGCCCATGCACTTGTAATCCCAGTACTTGGGAGGCTGAGACTGGAGGGTTGCAGCTACTGTGAGTTTTACAGTTTTAGCTCTAATGGTTAGGTCTTTAATCCATTTTGTTACTCTTTGTGTATGATGTGAGCAAGGGGTTTGACTTTATTCTTTGGCATATAGTTATGTCTCAGCACCTTTTGTCCAAAAGGCCATTCTTTCCCCATTGAATGCTCTAGGCGGTCTTGGAAAAAGCAACTGAGCACAATTCACGGTTCATTCTCGGACTGTCTCTTCTTCATTGATCTCTGTTTACCTTATGCTAGTCGACAGCATCTTGCTTGCTTTGAAATTGGAAGTGTCAGTCCTCTGACTTTGTCTCTATTTTTCAAGACTGTTTGGCTCTTCTCCATCCCTTGAGTTTCCTGGTAAAATTAGGATCAACTCGCCAATTTCTATGTGAATATCAACTGGAATTCTGGAAGGGATTGCAGTAATCCTGCAGATGAATTTGAGGAGTACTGTCATCCTAACTAACAATCTTAAATCTCCAGTCTGTGAACCCAGATGTCTTTTCACTTACTTAGAGCTTGAATTTCTTTCAGTGGTGTTTCGCAGTTTTTGAAGTGTCTGTTTTGCACTTCTTTTGTTAAATTTATTCCTAAGTATTTTGTTCTTTTTGCTACTATTTTCAATGCATTTTCCCTTTAAATTCATTTCTGGTATGTTAATTGCTAACGTGTAGAAAATAGTTGCTTTTTGTATAATGATCTTGATCTTGTATCCTGCAAAACTTTCTTTCTGTAGTTATTAGCTTTCATAGTTTTTTTAGTGGATTTCTGAGGACTTTCGATTTTCTTTAAGATTATGCCATCTGAAAAGTGATATAATTTCCCCTTCCTTCATTGCTTCCTCTTTCTTTCTGTTTTCTTTTATTTTTTTCTTTCTTCTTTTAATTGCTCTGACTGGAACCTCTAGTAACCTGTTGAATAGAAATGATAAAAGGGGGCTGGGCGTGGTGGCGCACGCTTGTAATCCCAGAACTTGGGAGGCTGAGATAGGAGGATTGCAGGTTCAAGGACATCTTCAGCAAGAGGTTGACTCTCATCAACCTAGCGAGACCGTTTCCAAATAAGAAATAAAATTGGTTTGAGGGTGTAGCTCAAAGGTAGAATGCCTCTAGGTTCAATCCCCAGTACCAAAAGAAAATGATAAGAGGGTCAGGGCATGGTGAGGTATACCTGTAATCCCAATATTTGGGATACTGAACCAGGAGGATCACGGGTTCCAGGCCAGCATGCGGTAACTTAGCAAGACCTTGTTTCAAACTAAAAAATAAAACAGGGCTGGGGGTGTGGCTCAGAGGTACAACATCTCTTGGTTCAATCCCTAGTATCCTCCCCCCCCCAAAAAAAACAAACAAGAAAAAGAGAAAGGAAAGAAGGAAGGAAGGAAGGAGGGAGGGAGGGAGGAAGGAAGGAAGGAAGGAAGGAAGGAAGGAAGGAAGGAAGGAAGGAAGGAAGGAAGGAAGGAAGAAGGGAAATGGTAATAAATTTTAGAAGGAAAAGCAACCAGTCTTTCACTATTAATCATGTTATCTGTTGCTTTCCATAGATGCTTTTCACCTGGTTGAGAACGTTTCCATCTATTTCTAGGTTGTTGAGTATTTTAGTCATGAGAAGATACTGGATTTAAAAAAATTTTTTTTTCCTGTATCTGTTGGATGTGGTTTTGGTTTTTGTTGTAGTGATATGATGTATTATGTTGATTGATTTCTTTAGATACTAGGCCACATTCATGTTCCTGGGATAAATCCTGCTGGGTGATGATATATAATATTGTTACATGTGGCTGGATTTAATTTGCTAGCATTTGTCAAGGATTTCAGTATTTGTATTCATGAAGGATATTGTTCTACAGTGTTATTTTCTGACGACTTCTTTAATTGGTTTTGATATTAGGGTAATACTCCTTTTTAGAATGAGTTAGAAAGTGTTCACATCTACTTTTCAGAAGAATTTGGGAAGAATTAGATTAATTATTCTTTAAATGTTTGAAAGAATTCACCAGTGATTCACTCTCTTTACTTGTTATAGGTTACTCCTCTCCCTCCCTTCCTTCCCTCCTTCCTTCCTTCCTTCCTTCCTTCCTTCCTTCCTTCCTTCCTTCCTTCCCTTTCCTCAATTGAACTCAGAATGCTCTATCACTGAGGTACATCCCCAGCCCCTCTGTTTGAGGTTTTTTTTTTTTTTTTTTT
>PVLC010037703.1:0-15065 GCA_004027655.1 Graphiurus murinus
AAAAAAAAAAAAAAAAAAAAAAATTCAGTTATAACTACTGTTATTATTCTTTTGATATTTAAATTATCACTTTTTTCTCCTTTTTTTTGTACTGGGGATGGAACCTGGGGGCATTCTACCATCGAGCTACAGCCCCAGTCCTATTTTTTTATTCTTTGTTTTTGAAACAGGGTCTCACTAAGTTGCAGAGGGCCTCACTAAACAGCTGAGGCTAGCCGAGAACCTGGATCCTCCAGTCTCAACCTCCCAAATGCTGGGATTATAAGTGTGCACTACCACGCCTGACTTGTGATTTTTTTTTTTTTTTTAACCATTTCTTTTTCAGAGGATATTTCTGCTTCACCTTATATATTTCTGCAATGAATATGAGCAGACATTTCTCTAAGATTTTTTGCTTCATTTATGTGAAAATGGTACTTAGGAACCAATATCTAAGTGCTGGATATATTTGTTGTTAAATGGTAGTCTCTTAGAAGAATGCCAGCCAATTTAGAATCAAAATCACCAGTTATTATCCTCAATATAATTACTGATTAGGGCAAGGATCAACAATTTGCTAAAACCATTTAGTAAAATGTTCTAGAGAACAGTGTATTTACAAATTCTTGATGTTTCACTCCATAGATTAGTTATTAATTACACAAAAGAAAATAACTCCTTAAAACGGAAACCACTGGTCACCACCATAATAAATAAGGTCTGACTTTTTGTCAGTACTGTCACAGAGACTGATGTTATGTGAATCCTAAAGTGATGGAATAGAAGGCACACAAAACACCTCTAGTTTTGTTTTGTTTTGTTAGTACTAGAGATTGAACCCAGAAGCATTCTACCTCCAAGCTACATCCCCAGCCCTATTTTTTATTTTTTTATTTGGAAACGGGGTCTCATTAGATTACTGAAGAGCCTCACTAAGTTGCTGAAGCTGGCCTTGAACTTGCATCCTCCTATCTCAGCCTCCCAAGTACTGGGATTACAAGTGTGCTTTACCATTCCTGGCTTAAAAGCACTCTTAAGGATCAAATTTCTAATAGTAATTGTGCTCTGGGAGAGGAGGTTGATAAGGGAGAGAGAAATAAGTTATCTAGGAATATAGAATAATCATCAGGATTTGATTTATCTATAGAGAAAATATGTTTGCAGAAAGTAAGCATAAAAGTGCACATAGAACTTTTAAATTACTGCAGTGAGTTGTAGAAAGTGGAATTAAAGGAAACATAATTCAACAAAAGTAAGCAAAATAGAAAAGAAACAGGATTTTATTTTTATTTGCTATTGTATAAAATAGAAGAAATAAAGCCACATATATATTATCACAAGAAATGAGAATCCATTTATAAACATTGACAAGAAACATTCCTAAGAAATGTTAAAAATATCTGGAAAGAAAATATTACAGGTAATCACAAAGAAATATAAATTACAATTAAATATACATTGTAGATCAGTTTTTCCCCCAATTCAGAATCCTCCAAAGATTTCCAGTTGCGTTTAAAATAAATTACAGCCGGGCGTGGTGCCGCACGCTTGTAATCCCAGCCTTTGGGAGGCTGAGATGGGAGGATCCGGGTTCGAGGCCAGCCTTAGCTACTTAGTGAGGCACTCCCCAACTTAGTGAGACTCGGTTTCAAAATAAAGAATAAAAAATAGGGCTGCGGGTATAGCTTGGAGGTAGAATGCCCCTGAGTTCAATCCCCAGTACCGCTAAATAAATAAATAAATAAATAAATATAAATTATAGTATCTTCAGTGTGCCTTACAAAGCCTTCTGATCAGGCCCTTAGTAGCCTGCCCTACTCCCGCACCCACACTGATATGGATGTTATGAAAATTCTGGTAAAAGGTTTTGGGTAAAAAAAAATCTAGTTAGGAGTAGAATGCTGATTCTTATGGTAACTCAGATGTTTTGAGAAACTGCCAGACTTTTCCAAAATAGTCCTACCATTTTATATTTCCACAGCAAGGTATGAGGATTCTAGTTTTTCCACATCCTTGTCAGCACTTGTTATCTTTTCATTATAACCATTCTTTGTGTGGATGTGTTTATGTACAACTGAGAATTGAACCTAGGAGTGATTTACCACTGAGTCACATCCCCATTCCTTTTTTAAAGTTTAAAGTTGAATAGTTTTTGACTATGAGAGAGTGCTGTCCAGGAACTTGGAATCTTCCTCTCCTAGCCTCCCAAATCCTAGGAATATAGGCATGTACTACTGCATCTGTCTTAGAGCCATTCTGAGTTACAGTATGTGAAGGGGTAACTCACTATGTTTTGATTTGCATTTACCTAATGATTGATGATGTTGAGCTTCTTTTCTTATGCTTATTTGCTGTTCATATATATTCTTTGGTGAGGTTTCTGTTCATTCATTCATATATATATATATATATATTTTTTTTGGGGGGGGGTGGTACTGGGGATTGAACTCAGAGGCATTCTACCTCTGAGGTACACCCCTAGCCCCTTTTTTTTTTTTGGCGGTACTGGGGGGATTGAACTCAGGGGCATTCTACCTCCGAACTATACCCAAGCCTAATTTTTTATTCTTTATTTTGAAACAGGGTCTCACTAAGTTGTGGAGTGCCTCACTAGGTAGCTGAGGCTGGCCTCGAACCCAGATCCTCTGGTCTCAGCCTCCCAAATGCTGGAATTACAAGCATGCGCCACCACGCCTGGTTTATTTTTCCCATTTTTAAATTGGGTATTTTTAATCTTGAGTTATAAGGGTTGTTTATTCATGGTGGGTACTAAGCCCCTTATAAAATAAAGGATTTTGAATGGTTTCTTCCATTCCATGGGTGTTATTCAAGAAACTGTTGCCTAATCCAGTGTCGTGTAGATATGCACCTGTGTTTTCTTGTATCGTGTTTATAGTTTTAGCACTTACATTAAGGTTGATTCATTTTTAGTTAAATTTTGCATATATATGAGGAAAGGAGACCAGATTCATTCTTTTGCATGTGAATGTACTTTTGTCTCAGCATCATTTGTTGAAATCAGCCTATTCTTTCCCTTTGAATTGTCTTGGTACCTTTGTCCAAAGTTTATAGATTATAAATGTATGGACTTATTTTTGGATTTTCAATCCTATTTTATTGATCTATATTTCTATTCTTATGCCATAGCACACTGTGTTAGTTAATGTAGCTTAGTAGTAAGTTTGGAAACTGGAAGTATCTATCTTTCAATTTTGTTCTTTCTTGAAATCACTTTGGCTATTTTTGGTCTCTTGCATTTCAATGTGACTTTTCGGATCAGGATCAGCATATCGATTTCTGCAAAAAGATAGCTGGGATTTTGATGGGACTTGTAATGAATGTCTAGATTAATTTGAGAAGTATTGTCATCTTAATAATATTAAGTCTTCTAATCCATGAACAATGTTTTTACATTTATTTATATCTTTATTTTCTTTAAATATTTTATAGTTTTTAGTGTACTAGTCTTAGATTTTGTTTTATTAAATTTATTCCTAAATATTTATTATTTTGGTAATATTATAAATGGGATTGTTTTCTTACTTTCATTTTTAGATTGCTCACTGCTATTGTATACAAATAGAATTAAATTTGTGTGTTGATCTTGTATTCTAAAACCTTGCTAAACTTATTTATTAGCCCTGATAATTTTGTAATCCCTTTTGTTGTTTTTGGAATGCTTTTTATTTTCTATATGCAAAATACTATTTGTAGCCGGGCGTGGTGGCGCACGCTTGTAATCCCAGCATTCGGGAGGCTGAAACCGGAGGATCCGGGTTCGCGGCCAGCCTCAGCTACCTAGTGAGGCACTCCGCAACTTAGTGAGACTCGGTTTCAAAATTAAAAAAACTACTATTTGCAGAAGTAATGAGCTCTAGTCATCTGTCAAATCTACCTTCAAGTGGCCCTGGAATTGACATTTCTCACGATGGGTTTGTCCAAAAGGGCAGGCCTGCTCATACTCTCTGTTCTGTTATTGGCTTTCCCAACCTTCTTAACAGGAACATTAAGAAGTTGTCTAATTACGTGTGGGAGTCATTTTTGTGGTCCAGTTATTCTTCAGTAAGCTTTTCAACACCATCTCCATGCTACCCCCTACCCCTAAAGAAAAAGGAGTAAAGTATGTCCATCATAGCTGCTGTTGAATTCTCCCCGAGGAGGGGGGGGGGTTGAGTTTGAAATGTTAGTTTTATAAAAGATAAAGTTGATCATTTGATTTCCTACTATCTTGCTTAAAAAAATTTAATGGTTTTACATAGTTTTCATATTCAAATTATTTTACACTGTAAGGAACACTTTGTATTCCTGCCTTATCTCTCTGGTCCACTTTTATGCCTGCCTCATGTTCCAGCTTTTCTTCATATTCATACTTTCTTCGGTCATAGTGGACTATATGTGGTTCTGTAAAGTGGCATAGTTTTTCATATCCTCTTCCTTTTGAATGTACAGGTCACTTTGCTTCACATGCTCTTATCCCCTTTTTTCCTCAAACTCATCACTGTTTGAATATCAAGAGTCAAATGAGAATATTTCTCTGACTACCTCTTTCCACCTATTGCCCAAATCCAAATTTGGTAGACCTCCTGTGTCTTCCTGACACCTACATGTACCTAAACAGGTTTTTTTGGGGGTACTGTGATTGAACCCAGGGACATTCTACCTCTGAGCTACACACCCAGTCCTGTTTTTTTATTCTTTATTTTGAAACAGGGTCTCACTAAGTTGTGGAAGGCCTCACTAAGTAGCTGAGACTGGCTGCCAACTTGGATCCTCCTGACTCAGCCTCCCAAGTACTGGGATTAACGAGCATGCACCACCACGCCCTGCCTACCTGAACAGAATTTAATCCATCACATTTTTTTTTTTTTTTTTTTTTTTTTTTTTGCGGTACTGGGGATTGAACTCAGGGGCATTCTACCTCCAAGCTACTCCCCCAGCCCTATTTTTTATTCTTTATTTTGAAACCGGGTCTCACTAAGTTGTGGAGTGCCTCACTAGGTAGCTGAGGCTGGCCGCGAACCTGGATCCTCTGGTCTCAACCTCCCGAATGCTGGGATTACAAGCGTGCGCCACCACGCCTGGCACAATCCATCACATTTTAAGTATTTATTTACCACTATATTTCTGAGATCTTAGGACAAAGAACTGTGGCATAATTTTTGAGATCAAAGAACTTTAAGAAATCAACAGTCTACCTGATTCTAATCCTGTTTTAGAAACTTGGGAGACCTGTATATATTCAGAAGAGTACTGGGGAAAATATTTGAATTCCATCTGGAGTTTCTACAGACTCGTTCTGTCCTTCTGAACTTGTTCTAATAGTATGCTTTTAGTGGTGGCTAGAACTAACAAGTTTTGGAACTGAAAATAGAGCCAGTGTTTGTTTAGTTCACTAATTTTCCTTACTTCTATCTAAGTTGGTAACATCATAGGAAAAATAAAACATCCAGTTGTTTCATTCCCTCAGCTTTGTGTGTGGGGGGTGGAGGGAGTGGGGGGGGCAATGCTGGGGATTGAACCCAGGACCTCTGATTGCATGCTAGGTAAGTGTTGCACCTTTAAACTGCATCCCCAGACCCCTACAGCATATATTTGCATACAGAGAACAAAATTCTTGTCTCAAATATCTTTAGTCATTCTGGTAATGGCCAAAGCAGAGCAAGCATGGTTTGATAACTTACAGGTGGACATATCTTGGATTTCACATATCACTTTGTCCATGGGAGTTGGAGGGTGGTCTTAATAGTTTGTAGGTTAAGTCCATATTTCAGAAAATTCTGTTACAATGTGAAGCATTCCCATTGGCATAATCAGTGATCAATGGATATTTCGAATATTATAGAAATAAACCAAGGACATTTGGGGAGATAGGAGCATGTGATAGATTTTCTTGTTATACTATACTCATGAACACAAGGTGAAATTTAAACTCCTTAATTAGTATTTCGAATTGATTGACAATTATTAGAGAGCTAAGAACAAAATAATGGATGACTAATTGGCAACTGTAACAGTCAAGAACAGAGTAGTGGTGGTGTTGATTGAAATTTTGGGTGGGACCCAAAACATAACCTATTTTACAATTTTACCTAGAGTTTGTCCTAGTCAAAATATCTGGTCTGCCCCCTTTAAAATGTAATATTATAGACTGAGAAGTCATCTTTATTTTCAAGATAGTAATTTTATTACCTGCTTTTGTCCATTCAAGATTTTCTGCCAAACCATTTTAAAATCATTTACATTTTATATCAATTATTGGACTTTATTTGCTGAAAAAGAAACCAACTTCAACTACTTTAAGCAAAAAATGAAAGATAATTGGCAATGGTTCAAAGGCTGGAAAAACCAGGGTAGGAACTAGGGTGTCTAGGCAGCAGAAACTGCTTACCATTCTGATTCTGGTTATAGCCACTTGATATACACACACATTGCCTGCCTCCACCTCCCCTTCCTCCCCTCTCCCATCCCTCACCCTGTGCTATATCAGTGTCAAGATCTAAAGTTCTAGGAGTGAGCTTTAGTTTATGAGTTTCACACTTTCCCTTTGGTTTCTTGACTATAGGTATGGGTGGAGAGCATATGCAGAAGAATGTCTGTAGTAAGTAGGCAGGTTGATTTATAGCTCCACCAAAAATAGAAGGAGAACACAGTTCTCCAGAAAGAAACTGTGATGTGTTGAAATTAGGATGAATGTTGAGCACTGAAAATGGGAAGTATTTACTGTGTTTTGCATCACAAGACTTGAATTTCACATTCAAAATTTAAGATAATGCTTTTTAGGGGAAACAAGGAATTTTTAACACTACATGAAATCTGGCTAGGTGGGAGCATCTATTGGTGAAATATTGCATTGCACTCTTAACGTTTCTTCCCCTTAAACCTTCTCTCTCTTAACACACAGCCCTTATTTTTTTAATTTTTTTTTGTATGGTATTTAGCAAAGTCTGGATAATATCTTCTGTACAGGGACAAGTAGTTAATATCTGTAGTTCATATGGTCTTTGGCACAGCTGCTCTTCTCAACTCTGCCTTTGTAAAGCAGCCATAAGCCATATGTAATAAAATGAGTATAGCTATATTCCAATAAAACTTTATTTGTAAAAACATGTGGAAGACCTGGACATAGTGGGCCCATGCCTGTAATCTCAGTACTCGAAAGACTAAAACAGGAGGATCCATAGGTTCAAGGACAGCCTCAGCAATATAGTGAGATTCTCAGCAACCTAGTAAGAACAAACAGAAAGCAAAAAGGGCTGGAGGTGTAATTTAAAAGTAGAATGCCCCTGGGTTCAATCTCCAGAACCCCCTCCCCTAAAAAAAGCCAGAAACAAAATAAAAAACAAAAAATAGGTGGAGGGCTCACCTCTGGTCTGTAGCAACTCTGTCCAATAGAATTTTCTGGGATGATGGCCCTGTTTTATGTCTATACAGCCCAGTATGTATAAGCACTAGCCACATGTGGCTACTGAGGGCTTAAAGTGGTTAATGCCAGTAAGGAAACTAATTTTTAAATTTAATAATCAGTAAAAAAAAAAATTATATCTGCTAGTTTAAATATTTTTCTTCTCAGCATACCATTACCAAGATAATACAGATGATACATCACTGGCCATCAGGGAAGTACAAATCAGAACCACAGTGAGATATCATCTTACCCCAATCAGAATGACTGTTATTAAAAAAAAAAAAAAAGCAAAAAATAATATATACTGGCAAAAATGTGGACAAAAGGGAACTTTTATTCATTGATTGTGGGAATGTACATTAGTGCAGACATTATGGGAAACCGTATGGAGGTTTCTCATAAAACTAAACATGTCTACCACATCTGCGAGCAATTCCACTTCTAGAATAATGTCCAAAGGAGAGTAAGTCATTATATCAAAGATACCTCTATGCCCATGTTTATTGCAGCACTGTTTATAATAGCCAAGATAATGATATCAAGGTGTCCATTGACAGATGAATGGTTAAAGAAAATGTGATATATATACACAGTGGAATGTTGTTCAGCCATTTAAAAGCGAACAAAATCCTGTCATTTGCACAGAATTGATGGAACTGGAGAACATTTTGTTAGGTGAAATAAGCAAGATGCAGAAAAACAAGTAACACTTGTTCTCTGTCTTATGTGAAGGCCCAAACAGCTGATCTCAAAGTAGAAGATAGTAGGATTACTAGAATGTAAGAAGGATAGAGAGAGGATGGGTAGAGGGAGCTTGGATAATGGGTATCTAAATATAGTTGTATAGGAGAAATAAGTTCTAGTGTTCTATAGCACAATAAATGACTTATGATTACAACAACCTATTATATTTCATAAAGAAGTAGAAGAGAAGAACTAAAAAAGAAGGAAACAGAAATGCTAATTATGCTAATTACTCTGATTTGATCAGTACACATTGTATACATGTATTGAAATATAATACCGTACGCCATATGCAATTATTACATGTTAATTAAAAATAAAAAATAAAATTCAAGTGAATAATTTTTTAAAGTAGAGTCACAGCTGGGCATAGTGGCGCATTGCCTGTAATCCCAGTACTTGGGAGGCTGAGACGGAAGGATCACATGTTTAAGACCATCCTCAGCAACTTATTGAGGCTGTAAGCAACCTAGTGAGACCCTGTTTACAAATAAAATAGGACTAAGAGTATAGCTCAGAGGTAGAATGCCTCTACATTCAATCCCCAGTACCCTACCTACCCACACACACAAAAGTAGAGTCACATTGACTGGGTGTGGGAGCACACACCTGTAATCCCAGTATCTGGGAGGCTGAGATAAGAGAATTGCAGGTTTGAGGCCAGCTTCAGCAATTTAGGTTTCAAAATAAAAAATAAATAGGGCTTGGGGTTTAGCACAGAGGTAAAACCCCACAGGATTCAACCCTCAGCACCACAAAAATAAATAAATAAACAAACAAGCAAACGAATAAATGTAGAGTTCATTAGAATTAGAAAAAATATTTCTTATTGATGCAGAATTAATTCTGATACAAGACTCTTAAGGTTAAGAACAAATGGATACTTATCTATGAAGAAATATTATCAGTGATGTTCTCCATGGAATCAATATTCAGACTGTCACCCTTTCTTAATATGTGATTTTAAAAAGAAATACCTAGTGAAAACTCAAGGTTTTGATTACTTTCTACTATAATAGTAGTAAAACCATTCAGATAAACTGGAGAGCTTGTAAGTAGTCGTCAGTTCAAATAGAGTAATGCACATATCATTAGTATATTGCTGCTGGGTGTTACAGCGCATACTTATAATCCCAGTACTTGGAGGGTTGAGATAGGAAGATTGCAGGTTTAAGGCTGGCCTCAGCAATTTAGTGAGACCTTATTTCAAAAATAAAAAGACCTGGGGATGTAGCTTCGAGGTATATTGCCCCTGGATTCAGTTCCCAGTATCCTCCCCAGTTGTATATTGCTCAGTGAATTTTCACAAAGCAAACAGTCATGTAACCAATACCCCATACAGAAAAAAAGATTATTCGTGTAACATTGTAACATAGGTAGAATAAAACCCCTACAAAGAATCTACAAATGTAATTAAGTAAATTAATCAGGGTTGTTGGATATAAACCATATGCTAAAATCAGTTATATTTGTAGATAGCAGCAACAAGTAAGTAGAAAGTGGAATTTTAAAAAGATACCATGTAGCCAGACATGTATTACACCTGTAATCCCAGAATTTTGGAGGCTGAGACAGGAGGATTGCATGTTTGAGGTCAGCCTCAGCAATTTAGTGAATCTCTTAGCAACTTGGTGAGACCCCATTTCAAACTAAAAAATAAAATAGGCTAGGTGTATAGGTATATAGCTCAGAGGTAGAATGCCTCTGGATTCAATCCCCAGTATCACACACACACAAAAAGATGCTATGATACCATGTGCAACTATATAAAAATGCAAAGTAACTAGTAATCTGATAACGATACTGAAGACATTTTCACTGAAAACTGTAAAATGTAGAGAAATCAAAGAAGGCTTAACTAAATGAGAGGCGCAGTGCTCATGACCTGGAAGACTAGGTATTCTAATGCTATCACTTTCTAAATTGATCTGTAGACTCAGTGTAATCCCACTTAGAATCCCAGCAGGGTGTTTGGGAAGGTAAAAATTAACTTGATTCTAAAGTTTATATAACAATGTAAAGGCCAAGAATGGTCAAGGCAGGGTTTTTTTTGTTGTTTTGTTTTTGGTACTGGAGATTGAAACCCCAAGGGCATTCAACCTCTAAGCTACACCCCAGCCCTATTTTTTTTTTTTTAATTCTTTTTATTCTTTATTTTGAAATAGGTTCTCACTGAGTTGTGGAGAGCCTCACTAAGTAGGCTGAGGCTTGCAGCAAATGTGCAGATCCTCGTCTCAGCCTCCCAAGTACTGGTATTACAAGCATGTGCCACCATGCCCAGCTGGTCAAGGCAGTTTTAATGGACAATACAAACTTGGGGAAATCACACTATTGGATATTAAAGAATATAAAAAGTTAGAGCAATTAAGTCAGTGATATTGACATAAGGATAGAAAAAATACCTAACTGGAGCAGAATAGAGTACAGCAACAGTCTCATCCATATATAGTAGCCTCATCTATGACAAAAGTGACACTGCAGTGCAGTGGGAAAAAAAGGTGATTTTTATAGTACATTAATTGGATATCTGTGTAGGAAACTAAATCCCCTCAACTCTCAGCTCTTACCATGATGCAAAAACCACTTTCAGGTGAGTTGTAGATCTAAATGTGAAAGCTAATGCAATGAAGTTTTAATAAGAAGAAACAGAACGTATCCATGTGTTTCGGTTGACAAATTTTATAAATGGGTTACAAAAGGCACTAACCATAAAGGAAAATACCTAATAAATATAACTGTTCAAATGACAGAATGAAAAGGCAAACCATAGATCTATAACCCATAATATAGAAAGAATTCCTACAAATCAAGAAGAAAAAGTCATGCAATTCAATGTTCAAGCCCAATTTTTCTAGGCCTGTAATGAAAATTGGTAGAACTTTTTTCCGTCTTTTCAGTCCTAGTTTCAGTATTCCCAGTCATATTATGTGTGTTTTGTTTTATTTATGTATTTCAAAATAAGAATTATTATAGTACCTTGTCTCTTTCAATTTTAGTGGTTATTGATTTCCTATTATAGCAGATAAGTCATTAACTCTTGAATGATCCAACCTTATATTCTTAAGGAAATAGTCACACTTCCTGCTCCTTTCTGATTTTGATAGCATACAGTATTTTAATTTATAGTTAAATCAGTATTTCAGCATTTATATTTTACTATAAATGTGTTCATGTCTGAGCCCTAAAAAGTATCATTATAGCATTTCTTTTTTTGTGTAACTTTTTGTTTTCCTTAGAGTTAACAGTTGACTTATTTAAAAAAAATTTTGGTGTTCAGTACAGTCATCCATATTCTTCCCAGCAGAAGTGTGCTCGTCTCTCATTATTTTAAATATCAAATTATTTATTCCTTCTCTCTCTTCCTTTCTCTTTTTTAGACATCTCCCCCAGAGTTCTTCATTCTTCTTATCTAGGATAGTTCTCTTTCTCTGGGATGCCTTTCATCCTAAAATCTCCTTTCTTAATCATCATAGAAATTCCTTTAGTGTCTGTCCTGTGTTTGAGCTTCTGCTCCCTATATCTGTGTCTTTTCTTGATTTATATATTTTGTTTTGGTGGAGCAGATTCTCTAGTCCATTCTCAATAAAAAGTATATAGGTGATGAATTTTTGAGACCTTGCACATTTTCCTCTTCCCACTTGGTGTGTTAGTTTTTCTGGGGAGTAGAATTCTAGGTTGGAAATCATTTTCTCAGAATTTTGAAAGCATTATTCTGTTGCCTTCTAGCTTCCAGTGTTACTGCTGAGCATTCCAATGCCATTCTGATTCCTGATGCTTTGTAAGTGACCTGTTCTCTGGAAGCTTTTAGGATGTTGTCTTTATCTCTAGCATTTAAATTTTTTATTGAGTTCCTTGGTGTGGTCTTCTTTGAACCAGTGTGCTTGTTTTGAAAAAGTGCATCCTTCCAGTCTAGGAATGTGCACTGTCCGGCTCTGGAAAAGTTTTTTGGATTACTTTTAGGATAATTTCAGCTCCTCAGTTTTTAAAATCTTTTTTTTTTTTTTCCCTAAAACTTATTATTTGGATCAGGACTTTCACTGATTTTCTAATAATTTTCTTCTTTTTCTCATTTTGGGGAAGATTTGGGGATGATTTCTTCAGCCTTCTGTCCATCTTTTATTTTTTCTATTTCAGTTGTCACATTCTTAATCTCTAGGTGTTTGGGGGGTTGTTCTCTAGATGTTTCATTGTTCTGAGGATATTAGTAGTAATTTTATGTTGTTTTTTCTCCTGCTGCCTGGATTAACTTTTTTACCGGTTACATTTTATTTTTGGTTTTTATTTCTTCAAATGTGTAGTGATGTTCGATTTTGTTCATATCTATGCATTGGTCACACCAATACTTAGTGGAAGCTTTGTGTGAGTAGGCAGGGCTTATTTAATAATGGATTTTTTTAGTAGGAGACCTGGCTGTGTAATTTAAGGGATTTATGACTTAGTATCTATAAGGCTTGTCTCTTGAGATGGTCTGTTTTTCTTTTCTTTCTTTTTTTTTTTTTTTTTTTGTGGTACTGGGGATTGAACTCAGGGGCATTCTACTTCAAAGCTATACCCCCAGCCCTATTTTTTTATTCTTTATTTTGAAACAGGGTCTCACTAAGTTACGGAGTGCCTCACTAAGTAGCTGAGGCTGGCCGGGAACCCGGATCCTCCCTTCTCAGCCTCCCAAATGCTGGGATTACAAGCGTGCGCCACCACACCTGGCTGATATGGTCTGTTTTTCTAGAGGGAAAATTTTATAGTCTCCCACCTATGATGACTAAATGTGGCTGTCAACTTTCTAGCATAGATCATGGGAAAGAGGCCAAGGGTCTTTTCATTTAGCGTGTACCCTTATACTTAACCCCCTCTATTTCCTCACCTCTGCCTCAGTGCAGAGTTCTCTTGGCTTGCCATTTCCACGGAGTAAATCTGGCCTCTAGTATTTATGAAGACAAGTCAGTAGCCACTTGCATTCATTTTTGTTCCGGTGCATGCTTTCTCCATCTGCCTTTAAGATTTTTATTTTTTTGTATCAACAACTTGACTGTGATGTGGTTAGGTGTGGTTTTCTTTGTACTTATCCTGCTTGGGGAGAATCAGCAAACTCTTAATCTGTTAATTTATGTCTTCGCTAAGTTTTGGAATTTTCTTAATATTTTTTTCTGTTCCTTTTTCTGTCCTATGACTCTTAATTTCCATGTATGTTAGACTGCTTAATAGTGTCCATTAGATTCTGTTTTATTTATTTATTTATTTGCGGTACTAGGGATTGAACTCAGGGGCATTCTACCTCCAAGCTATACCCCCAGCCCTATTTTTTATTCTTTATCTTGAAACTGGGTCTCACTAAGTTGTGGAGAGCCTCACTAGGTAGCTGAGGCTGGCCTCGAACCCAGATCCTCCGGTCTCAGCCTCCCGAATGCTGGGATTACAAGCGTGCGCCACCACGCCCAGCAGATTCTGTTTTAAAAATATTTTTCAGCGTGTGTGGTGGTACACACTTATAATCCCAGTTCTTGGGAGGTGAGACAGAGGATCACAGGTTTGAGGACTGCCTCAGCAAGTAGTGAGACCTCATCAACCCAGAGAGACCCTGTTTCAAAATTTTTTTAAAAAAAGGAGAGGGTAATGCTGGGCGTAGTGGTGCATGCTTGTAATCCCAGCATTTGGGAGGTTGAGACTGGAGGATCCAGGTTCGTGGCCAGCCTTAGCTGCTTAGTGAGGCCCTCCGCAACTTAGTGAGACCCTGTTTCAAAATAAAGAATAAAAAATAAGGCTGGGGCTGTAGCTTGGAGGTAGAGTGCCCCCAGGTTCCATCCCCAGTACCACAAAAAAAGAAAAAAAAAAGGAGGGGTAGCTGGGGGTGTAGCCTGGAGGTAAATGCCCTGTTTTTGATCCCTATTATTTAAAAAAAAAAAACTCTGTTTTAGTGTGAATAATTTTTTGACCTATCTTTAGTACATTCTTCATTCTGTTCTTAAGCCCATCCAGTGAGTTGTTTGTTTATTTTAGAGTGAATATTCAGTTCTAGAATTTATATTTTTTTTATAGTTTTTTTATTTTTCTGCTGAAATTTCCAATTTGTTCATTTATTTCAAGCATTTTTTTTGTCAGTTTGAACATATTTACAGTAGCTACTTTAAGATCTTTGTTGATTCTAATATCTGTGTTACTTTATGGTTAGTCTATTCTCTTTAGTATGGGTCATATTATTTTTCATATGTTTAGAAATTTTGCTTTTTTTTTTTTTTTTTTTTTTGCGATACTGGGGATTGAACCCAGGGGCATTCTCCCTCTGAGCTACACCTCCAACCCTATTTTTTATTCTTTATTTTGAAACAGGGTCTCACTAAGTTGCGGAGGCCCTCTCTAAGTAGCTAAGGCTGGCCATGATCCTCCTTTCTCAGCCTCCCAAGTACTGGGATTACAAGCCTGCACCACCAAGCCTGGCTAAATTTTGCATTTTTTTATGCTATACATTCTGAAAGATACAGTGTAGTGACTTGAGTTTAGTGTATTCTTCTGGAGAGTGTTGATTTTTCCCTCCCTTCCTTCTTTCCTTCCTTTCATTTGCTTTTGCCTTTTGTTTGCTTTTCCTTTATTTGCAGGCAGTTATCTTAGCTGGACTGAATTTTTTTTTTTTTTTTTTGGCGGTACTGGGGATTGAACTCAGGGGCATTCTACCTCCAAGCTATACCCCCAGCCCTATTTTTTATTCTTTATTTTGAAACAGGATCTCACTAAGTTGTGGAGTGCCTCACTAGGTAGCTGAGGCTGGCCGCAAACCCGTATCCTCCAGTCTCAGCCTCCCAAATGCTGGGATTACAAGCATGCGCCACCATGCCCGGCTGGACTGAAATCTTAAGCTGTATCTGCCAAAAGGGGGCAGCACACAACATCTCTGTTCAGTTGTTTTAGCCTTATTTAGATCAGAGTGGAACTGGAGAGATGGGAA
>PVLC010037704.1:0-15155 GCA_004027655.1 Graphiurus murinus
CATGATGTACTTACAAGATCACATCAAAGTCAATCACTAAACTGACCAGGAGATAGGGGGAGGGTGGGTGGGAATTGGGGAAGGGTTAATGAGAAATATGTGCATGGATGTCTTTACCTGTACTAGCTTGTACCCAACAAAAATGTGTGATTAACCCTGTTGTACCCAAGAAATGTATAAAAATCCATGCTAAAATAAAATAAAATAAAATAAAAAAGAAATGGGCTCCCCATTATGTAGATCAAAAATCTCCTGGTATAACTTTAACAAATCTTTTTTTTTTTAATCTTTCCCTTATTTGGTGCATTGTAATCACACATCTTTATTA
Source organism: Graphiurus murinus (assembly GCA_004027655.1). Taxonomy (NCBI): domain Eukaryota; kingdom Metazoa; phylum Chordata; class Mammalia; order Rodentia; family Gliridae; genus Graphiurus; species Graphiurus murinus. The sequence continues at coordinate 329 of PVLC010037704.1, forward strand.
GGTACAAGCTAGTTTAGGTAAAGACATCCATGCATACATTTCTCATTTAACCCTTCCCCAATTCCCGCCCCACTCCCTCCTCCTCCCTCCTTCTCAAGGTCAGTTTAGTGATTGACTTTGATGTGTTCATGAAAGTACATCATGCTCATTAGGGTGTCCCCTCTCCCCCCATCCACCTTCCATTAAGTCAAATTCTTTGTTCACTTAAAGATTCTCCTTCTTCATCTGGAGTCCCTCTTATGTCCCATTTTCTCCCTAGCTTCCACATATTAGGGAGAACATTCTATTTTTAACTTTTTGTGACTGACTAATCTCACTTAACATAATGTTTTCCAGTTCCATCCATTTCCCTGCAAATAACATGATTTTGTTCTTCTTTATGGCTGAGTAAAATTCCATTGTGTACATATCCCATCGTTTTATAATCCATTCATCTGTTGATGGACATCTTGGCTGCTTCCATAGTTTGGCACCTATTTATTTTTTATTTTGAAACACAGTCTATTAAGTTGTGGAGGGCCTCGCTAAGTTGCTGAGGTTGGCTGCAAACCTGCTATTCTCCTCTCTCAACCTCCCAAGTACTGGGATTACAGGCATATTCCACCACACCTGGCTAAAAGTACATTTTGAAACAAAGGTGAGGGATGCTGACAGCAGGATTAAACATAGAACTAAGATAGCAAAAACTTTGAAAGACACAACTGTGTCCAATCAAGACTTGAGACCTCATCAGAGCCACAAACTCCCCAAAGCCCTTAAAAAACCTCTTCACTGGCCATCAGGAAAAGAGATCAGAGTTGGCCTCCTGTCCCCTGTTGGTTGACCTTCAATAAAGCTCTTTATCTTTTTGAAAATAGGTGTATCAGTGTCTGCTTCCATGCACATCAGACAATGGGAAATTCAAGGAGGCTCTCTTTGCTTTTCTCTCACCTGAATCTAACACATCATTATCTCAATCCGACTTGAGTATCTATGCTGTGCTGGACCTGTTGCAACCCTGGGAATATTAAGTACAGTTGGTGAAGGAGAAGATTTCATTGCAGCTTTATGTACTGAATTGTGCATCTCTTCCATTCATATGTTAAAGCCTCCAAGTACCAATGCAACTGTATTTGTATACAGGACCGCTAGGAAGATAATTATGGTTAAATGAGGCCATAATCCAGTGAGGCACCGGGACTTTGCATGCAGAGAGAAAAGGTCAGGAAAGGACACCATGGGCAGGCAGCCTCCTGTGTGCCAAGGAGAGAGGCTTCCCTGGAAACCAGCCCAGTCGGCACTTTGATCTTGGACTTCTAGTCTCCAGAACTGTAACTTCTGGGCTTAAATTTTTTTCATTAGACTATTTTGTAGAGCTGCTTTAGGTACACAGAAAAAAAAGTAGAAGGTACGGAGATTTCCCATATATACCCTTCCCTTGCCCATGCTCAGCCACTCCACTATCAACACCCCCAGCAGAGTGGTGCATTTGTCATCATTGATGGACCTCCACCACCATGTTGCTGTCACCCAGAGTCCATAGATAACATTAGGATTCGCTCTTGGTGTTGTATTTTTTGTGGGTTTGGGCAGATGTATCATAACAGGTATCCATGATTACAGTATCACACAGGGAAATTTCACTGCCTGAAACATTCTGCAGGTGAAGAATATATATTTTTGGGGCATCCAAAGTACTGATGACTCCTCTTCACCAGATTCCAGTTTCATGGGTTATTAACATTAATAGACCAGAATGTGTGTTTGGATGCTCAAGGTCCTTCCGGATTGTATTGTGACTGAAAACAGAAGCATGGAAGGGCCCCGAAGCAAGGCCATGAAGGTATGCTACAGTCTGTCCCCAGAGAATGCAAATGGCTTCTGATTTCACTTTGCACAGGGCTGTAAGGAAACACCTTTCCAAGGTAAGTAGTCACAACCTAAGTGTGACGGCTGTGTTCAGGTATCTATATATCTCACATCTGCCACAGTACCTGTGGATGGGGCCATCGCTGGTTTAATTGTGGTAATATACAGTTATCCACCATGATCCATCTGGCTTTTTGCATAGTCTATAATGATAGCCAACTTGACATCTGCTGTTCCACTGTGGATACAGTTTTCTTCCAAATTAGTATCTTGAGTAAGGGAGTTTAGGTTGCTTACACTGGTCTTTCCCACTATTATGGTTTTTATTCAACAAGTAAAGGAGTTAGGGTAAGGGTTCTGTCAGCTTCTACATATGTATATCCCCATTCATACATTTGGGATCATGATAATGATCACAGGTCACAGATCCATGGGAATTACCATGAGATATCTCTGGGACTGGATTCCATTTATCATCTGGTCTCCATATTTCTGTAATTGAAGGTGGGTGGGGCAGGTGTGGTGGTGTACGCCTGTAATCCCAGTATTTAGGAGGCTGAGACAGGTGCACAGGTTTGAGCCCAGCCTCAGCAATTTAGTGAGACTCTCAACAACCTAGTGAAAACCTCTTTAAAAAAATCAAAAGGACTGGGAATGTAGATTGGAGGTAGAATGTCCCTGGGTTCAATCTCCAAGTTGGCCAAGACAGAAGGACCAAAGTTTCAAAGCCAACCTCAGAAAGTTAATGAGACCCTGTTTCCAAATAAATAAATAAAACAGGGCTAGGGGTGAAATTGGAGGTAGGGAAGTAGAATGTCCCTGGGTTCCATCCCCAGTACCACACACAAAAAAAGAGGGAGGAAGGAAAGAAAGAAGGAAGAAAGGAGGAGTGATAGTAGTGGTTTTCTGTCCTGATAGTAGTAGAACCTCAGATCCTATTTATGTCCCTCAAAAGATTTGAATGTTCCCCTATTCTCCCCCAGGGTACAGACTCTGGGGTAAGTGGTACAGATATCTATGGAAGGATTGAAAGAAATCCACACAAATGTTGACACATGCAAACACACATTTCCCTTCCCCTTTAAAGTCTTTGGAAATGGGTGAAGGTCAGGAGTCTTTTATCACTAGCTCTTGATACTTTTTATATGGTTTTGGTCTATAAGTCAAAGAAGATCCTCAATGAGTGTCCATCTGTATCTCCCCTGAGAACATTAATGTTAAAGAAATTTATAAAGAGCTGGTATGATGTTATACACCTGTAATACCAGCACTTGGGAGGTTGAGACAGGAGGATCACAGATTCTAGATCAGCCTAGGCAACTTAGTGAGGCTTTCAGCAGCCTAGTGACACCCTGTTTCAAAACACACACAAAAAGGTGGGGGTGTAGCTCAATGTAGAATTCCCCCAGGGTTCAATATCCAGTAAAACACACACACACACACACACACACACACACACACACACACACGAACACACGAATATTACATAAGTGGAATTACACCATATTAATCTTTTGATAGTGGCTTCTTTTGACAGGCATAATGGCTTTGAGAGCCATCCATGTTGGATGCCGGGGTCCAGCCCTAGCAGGAATCGGGGGTCTGTTGACAGGTGGGGAAAGAGACGAGGTAGTGAGAATACGCACACCAAATGTAGTGATGAAGCGTATCTACTTTGTTGTTTACAAGCAGCTGTTTTTATACAGCAGTGAAGCACATAGATCAGGGAAGTCTATGGACAGGTCATCTGACAGTTTGATGATAACAAACTTGTTTTGTTTTTCTAAAGGTTTTTACATCAGTATATAATGATTTTATTTTGACTCTGGTACAAAGCAGTGTTAAAGATTAACGAGGAATAGGCCTGTATACATTGGTCTAAACTAGGGAGTTTTTGTAAACCACCTGTTGTTTTTGTCAACTACAGTCTGTCTTTATTAATGTGTCCTGTGAAGCTCTAGAGAGACTGTGGGAGTTGGTAAAGGCTGTCTGTGCTTTGACCCTATAAAGGAGTACCAGATACCCACATTCTTATAGCCTTCTTTACCCATAGATATGATTGTAGACCTAAATCTCTTTGGCTTAGCTATTTTGTTTTCTGTATCTGTGTTCTGAGGGAGAACATAAGGTTGATTAGTAACTATATCCGAATTACCTTGCAGAGCCTGTTTCCTGACTAATGTTCGTAAGTGATCAGAGAATTTTTATGTTGTTTGTCTGAAGGCACTGTTTTTTAGCTAATGTCAAGAGGTTGTTATCCGACTGGCCACCACCTATTTTTTAAGAAACTTTTTAAAATAATAAGTGTAAAAACAAGACTTGAAGTACCCAATGTTCCCAGAATATACTATAATGTAAAGCAGGATATGCCACGTATCCTTTCTTGGAAGCATCTGCCTTGCAGGATTCCACCAGACCGAGCCTTGCTCATGTCCAACTGTTAAGAAGCTGTGGCATCTCCCCCTTTTTATTTTTTAATTTAATGGCTTCCACTTTTATGGCAAGTGACTTGGCGGATCATGAAGCTAGTCGGATGATGACTGGAAAACATGAACAGAATATGATTATAAGTAACAAGGCAAGTGTAATAGAGATGTTGTAACTCATCCAGGAATGAAAATCTCATTGTTTAGAAAGCTGAGTAAGCCGGGCGTGGTGGCGCATGCTTGTAATCCCAGCATTCGGGAGGCTGAGACCAGAGGATCCGGGTTCGCGGCCAGCCTCAGCTACCTAGTGAGGCACTCCGCAACTTAGTGAGACCTGGTTTCAAAATAATGAATAAAAAATAGGGCTGGGGGTATAGCTCGGAGGTAGAATGCCCCTAAGTTCAATCCCCAGTACCGCAAAAAAAAAAAAAAAAAAAAAAAAAAAAAAAAAAAAAAAAAAAAAAAAAAAAAAAAAAAAAAAAAAAAAAAAAGAAAGCTGAGTAAAAAAATCAGAGTCCATTTTGGCAGTAGAACTAACATCTATGTGATTTTGACTAATATATCTTATTTGATTTTGTAGAGTTTGTAGATTAGGGGCTATATCAGTGTTGTTCCAAATTCCTAATAAATGATTTTGTACCTGTGACCAGGAGTGTTGAGAATCATTATAAGGCAAGGGGGTAACATAGATCCATTTGTAGTTTGTATGACATCTAGTGGACAATCTAGTTTTAATGTTAGTAACCTGATTTCCTAAATACAACACTGTTTTTTGTTTTTTTTTTTAAGACTGAGATAGGAGTTTTTAGTTTAACTAAGGCAGTAGTTGAAACAGTTAAAGAAGTAATAATAGAGATTAAGGCAATAATTCCTAAAATTAAGGCAGCTACAAATCTTTTAGGGCGAATAAGATTAGTAATTTGTTTAAAGAGTTGGACTCCTGTGTCATCATACAAAGGTTCAGTTAAGTTTACAGGCAACATAACAAAGGGAGGTTGATGGACAACTATAGGAGTCACATAGCCCTTTGGCATAGTATTGTTAAGACAGTTAATATACATTGCAGACATTGGATTAAATATGCTCCATTTTTTTGTATAATAGATATAGATCTTGCTTTTCCTAACAATAATGCATGAGGAGCAGAGACACAGGAGCGTAAAGGTAGCAAGTTTGGCTCAAAGTAAGGATTAGCTAGAAACACAGGTTGCGTAGCAGCTATTAATCTTAAGAGATCAGGCTGAATTCCAATTATATGAGAGTTAGATTCAGCATAAAATACAGGAGTAACCCAACCAGGAGTAAACCATCTATGTACAGTATCTGTAGAAAGAATATTCACTGTAAAGTGAATATTAGTAAGCCGGGCGTGGTGGCGCACGCTTGTAATCCCAGCATTCGGGAGGCTGAGACCGGAGGATTCGCGGCCAGCCTCAGCTACCTAAGTGAGGCACTCCGCAACTTAGTGAGACCCGGTTTCAAAATAAAGAATAAAAAAAAAATAGGGCTGGGGGTATAGCTTGGAGGTAGAATGCCCCTGAGTTCAACCCCCAGTACCGCAAAAAAAAAAAAGTGAATATTAGTAATATTGAATGCGCCTTTATTATTAATTATATATTCTTTCCAATCCTCCTTAGGAGAAGCAGACCAATAATATATAGTAATATTAGCATTATTAGGAGATAAACATTAGCATATTTGAAGAAAACACAATTAAACGAGTGAGGCAGACTTTTGGGGCCCATATTATTCCAATATAAGTCTCTATAACCTAAAAATTCTTGACATGGAGAGCTATCCATAGGAGGTGATTTTTCAATAGAATCATCGTGACCATAAATAAGACCAGGGAAGGCAAGCTGTAATTTTTTCAAAAAGCCCTTACTTTATCATTAATAGTAGGTGAATCAGTATAAAAAGACCTATAAGATATTTTTAATCATCCAGGTAAGTTTTCTCTAGTAGTGAATCATAGAGGAGTATGATCACTAAAAGCTTTAAAAGTTTTTATATTATTACTTTTCATAGGTAAAAAGGAATCAGAGGATCCTCCCATTAGTTTAGGATTGTTGGTAAATATCTTAAGATTTTTTTAGGTCCAATCTGAAACCTTTAAGAGGGGAGGATCAGGAAAGTAAGCCCAATAAGCTTGATTAGCTGAGACATTTAGTACCTGGCAGCCTAGTAAGGCTAGGATAGCCAAGAAAACCTTTTCAGGAGTAGGCGGAGATTGTTCAAGTGAGGCAATTTGTTGAGCTCTAGAAGTCAGCTTCTTAATTTGTCCCCAGGTGGGGAGAGGAGTTTTGATCTTTGATTGAGACTGTTGAGATTAGACATCTGAGCACTGAGCATATCATCCTGGGTCCAGAAGATCTGGGGATACGGCAGCTGGGGAAGTCACTTGCGTTGGTGACGAGACATGTCTGATGAGTCTGTCAGGAATCCACAAGGGGGGCATCTACCTCCTGTGGAAAAATACAAGCATATCCTCACCCCACGGTTAGCAACGGGTTAGGATTTTTTTATTGACCTGTTTACAAATATTTGTGTTTTAGAGTGTCTTTGCATAGCCATGGTACCTTTTGCATTTTTATTTAAATGATTAATAACAAAAAGAACATGAGAAAGGAGAGAATGAGGGGAAGCATATTTTAGTTCTGAATTAGACATGTTTTTTTAACTGTAGACCTTTTGAATAACTTGTAAATATAACCATCTTTATCACGCATGCAGTATTATTCTCATAAACTTTACCCTAAACAAACCATTTTTGACATACTCAAACTTTTTGCCTTTTGAATTTATCCTATTTTTTCTTTGGGACAATCTTAGGATAAACTTTACTTAATCATACACGATACTTTTTAAAAAATATTTTCCTTTCCTTTTATCTTTCCTTTCCTTCCTTTCCAAAAATTTTTTATACTCATGTACCTTTTTTATATTTTTTCTCATGTCTACATACTGGATCCTTTTTGTCATAATTTCCTTCTTGAGTTATGAAATAATTTTGTACACACCTTTTAACAAAATAAGAAACGAATTAAAATCATTTATCTACGTTTTACAGTGGCCTGGACTTTAAAGAGTTATAGTAAAGGTGTGTATAACAGCCATTAATTTTGTTCTTTGAGTAGAGGTTTTTATTGAGGGACTTCCCCAGGCTCATTAAGGTTAACAATGGGGAAAGGGAAAGTAAAATCTCCGTTCTGTCTGGCCTCTGCAGCGGCTCCTAAGAATTGTGGCTGCGGACAATGAGAAGGCTTTTTTGATTTTTTCTTTTTTAATTTAAGGTTTGGCAAAGGGGCCGTGGCATTGGCAAAGATATTTATGCCATCTGGCCATTTATCTTCCTCATGATATTTAGCTGTGACTTTCTCTAAATTTTGTTGCTCATCTGGGGAAAGTGATTCATTTTCTGAATCAGAATCCAAGTCAGACTGATTACTGTGAGTAGAGTGATATGAAGGAGCCTTAGTTTTTATTATGGGAGTATTTTCTGTGTCTTGCAGCCTAGAAGCTAAACATACTGCTTCATGGGTAGGATCTAAAACATCTTTAAAGATATTCCATAAAGCAAAAGCATCAACAGAGACCTTTTTAGGTCCATGTAGAAAATAATAAGTTTTCATTTTTTTTTGCTAACTTTGTCCAAGTTTTAAAGCTTAAAGTTCCTTCCTTGGGAAACCAAGGAGTTATTTCTTGTAAGAACTGAAAAAATTGTCTTAACTGTCTGTGAGAAGCAGAGATACCTATTTTCTTTATCATATGTTGAGCAATGTCTGTAAAAAGTCCTCTTTCTTTGCTTTCAGAATGGCCCATCTTTTAATTCTTTACGTTATCCCCTTCTTTACCTCCTCTTTCTGTAGCAGGGGGTCTGCAGCACCCTTGAGCAATCTACCTGTCTCAATCCCAATAAAATGAGTGGGGGAACTTACCTAGTTGTGCCCTACGTTGAGTGACCACTTGCCGGGGTCCAGCCCGAAAGAGACGAGGTCGTGAGAATACGCACACCAAATGTAGTGATGAAGCGTATCTACTTTGTTGTTTACAAGCAGCTGTTTTATGCTTTTTATACAGCAGTGAAGCACATAGAACAGGGAAGTTTATGGACAGGTCATCTGACAGTTTGACGATAGCAAACTTGTTTTGTTTTTCTAAAGGTTTTTACATCAGTATATAATGATTTTATTTTGACTCTGGTACAAAGCAGTGTTAAAGATTAACGAGGAACAGGCCTGTATATATTGGTCTAAACTAGGGACTTTTTTGTAAACCACCTGTTGTTTTTGTCAACTACAGTCTGTCTTTATTAACGTGTCCTGTGAAGCTCTAGAGAGACACTGTGGGAGTTGGTAAAGACTGTCTGTGCTTTGACCCTATAAAGGAGTACCAGATACCCACATTCTTATAGCCTTCTTTACCCATAGATATGATTGTAGACCTAAATCTCTTTGGCTTAGCTATTTTGTTTTCTATATCTGTGTTCTGAGGGAGAACATAAGGTTGATTAGTAACTATATCCGAATTACCTTGCAGAGCCTGTTTCCTGACTAATGTTCGTAAATGATCAGAGAATTTTTATGTTGTTTGTCTGAAGGCACTGTTTTTTAGCTAACGTCAAGAGGTTGTTATCCGACTGGCCACCACCTGTTTTTTAAGAAACTTTTTTTTAATAATAAGTGTAAAAACAAGACTTGAAGTACCCAATGTTCCCAGAATATACTATAACGTAGAGCAGGATATGCCATGTATCCTTTCTTGGAAGCGTCTGCCTTGCAGGATTCCACCGGACCGAGCCTTGCTCATGTCCAACTGTTAAGGAGCTGTGGCAGTTGGTGTCTGTATTAATAGCTTTTTATTTTATTACTGAGTCACATTGCATTGTGTAGATATACCATGGCATGGCCTATCTATCAGTTCACCTGCTGATGGACGTTTGTGTTGTTTCTCATTTGGGGTTATTACCAGAAAAACTACTACAAACATTCATGTACTTTTTAGTGAGAACAAAGGTTTTTCTTTCTCCGGTATAAATGTGCAGGCCTGGGAGAGCTGCCTTTCCACTTGCTCTGTGAATCCCAGAGGTCTGTCCTATGACATACTATCCCTTCTTTTGTTGTCTCTCTTTAAGAAATTTTTTTTTTTTTTTTTTTTTTTTTGCGGTACTGGGGATTGAACTCAGGGGTATTCTACCTCCGAGCTACACCTCCAGCCCTAGTTTTTTTTTTTTATTCTTTATTTTGAAACGGAGTCTCACTAAGTTGTGGAGTGCCTCACTAGGTAGCTGAGGCTGGCCGCGAACCCGGATCCTCCGGTCTCAGCCTCCCGAATGCTGGGATTACAAGCGTGCGCCACCACGCCCGGCTCTAAAGCCCCTGTTTTTCTAGATCATGTTGCCGCTTCATATTTCCCCCCAAGCTAACTCTGAAGACTTATAAAGAATGCAGGTCGGGAGGTGGAGGTGGACAGAGTCCTTGAAACTTCCAGGGTGAGGAGTGTGGGAAGCCTAGATGCAGCCTAGACACAGCCTGGGAATTTCTCTAACCCAGGTTGGCCTCAGTGAATTCAAACAAAGTCACTTTCCAAAGTCACGATGCTAAGCCAGGCGTGGTGGTGTACGCTTGTAATCCCAGCATTTGGAAAGCTGAGACTGGAGGATCCGGGTTTGCGGCCAGCCTCAGCTACCTAGTGAGGCCCTCTGCAACTTAGTGAGACCCTGTTTCAAAATAAAGAATAAAAAATAGGGCTGGGGGGTAGAATGGTCCTGAGTTCAATCCCTACTACCAAAAAAACCCCAAAAAACAAAAAAAAAACAAAAAACCAAAGTCACGATGCTGAAAGTTTCCAGGGCAGTGTGTGTCCTTTGGTTTCACAGGCATTGGACAAGTTGGCATCCATCTGGAACAAATGAATCAGCTCTCACTGTATGGTTTCATTCACAAGGACTTCTGCCCCACCCTCTCTGACCTCAAGTCCTGTCTCCTCCCTAGGGATATACATAATTCCTATATAAGCCCCAGTCAAGGTTCTAGAGCCAGTTCTGCCACTGCTCTGCCCTCCGCTGCTCCACAGCCTAATATGAACCATGGTGCTCAAATTCTTCGGTAAGGAGACTCCAGCCCTATGTAGAGCCTAAGTATTATTTCTTCTCTGTGCGCCTCGGAGCTTCAAACTTTCCTATTTAGTTCTCAGCTTTCCATTTCATAACCATATTCTGTCACTTCTGAATGCATCACAATCTCCCTCTCCACCTGCCAATTTCAGAAGCTGTACTCTTCCCAGATCCCTCTCTATATTCCCTCACCTATCAGCCCAGACCCAGGACTCCAGCCAGAGTCAGCCTCAGATCCACTCTGAGCTATTATCAGCACCAAGGAAGCTCAGTAACATCATCTCAGCCTCACGGTCATGAGCACTGAGCTGTGCGCTCAGCATCACATTCCTTTCTCTCTACTTCTCAGCTGCCATCTTCATTTTTGGGCTCTTGCTCTCACCGGACTCAGGAGTGACAGGCAAGAGGAGGGATAGAAAGCAGAGAAGATGGGACACCATGGATGGGAGGTGCCCTATGGTGGTCTCTGGAGCCCACCTAGCTCTGCCTCTCCCGAACACTGGCCTGTGGCTGTGCCAGCCAGCACCTAAGTGTGGGGACCAGATCTACAACCCCCTGGAGCAGTGCTGTGACGATGACACCATCCTGCCCCTGAACCGAACCCGCCTCTGCGGCCCCCACTGCATCTACTGGCCCTGCTTTGAGCTCTGCTGCCCCGAGTCCTTTGGCCCCAATAAGAAGTTTGTTAAGAAGCTGAAAGTTTTGGGTGTGAACTCTCAGTGCCACTCATCCCCCATCTCAGGAGACTGTACTCGGTAAGGACCTTGACCCTGGCTGTGGGGTTGGGGAGGGTGATAAAATCGAGGAGAGGAGTCTGGGTGTCTACACCTGTCCTTTCAAGCAACCCTGCCCTATAGTCTCATCTCAAGCAGTCACTCAAATCTTTTCATTTCTCTCCTTGTCTGTTATTCATAATTTTGGGGTTTCTCCACCATATGGCACTGCTGTACCACTTCTTAGTCTCTTTCCAAAGGAATTGAAGTTAGAATACTAAGGATATGTCTATCAATGCTTATAGCAGCCCAATTCACAATAGCCAGATTATGAAACCAACCTAGGTGTCCATCAACAGACAAATGGATAATGAAAACATAGTATATACACACAATGTAATTCTACTCAGTCAGAAAGAAGAAAAAATGGTGTTATTTGCAGCAAAATGGGTGGAACTAAAGAATATTATGCTAAATGAGATCAGCCAGCCTCAGAAAGTGAAGGGTTATGTGTTTTCTCTCATATGTGGAAACTAGAACAAGAATAGGAAGCAAAAGGAACTTTAGTCAGATGAGGAGAGAAAACAGTAAAATAGTGGAAGGGGATTGGGGTGGGGGAAAAGGGAAGGAGAAAAAGAAGGATTGAGGAAAGAAACAGTTGAAGCAAAGTTTCACTACCTACAAATCTCACTAACGTGGATGGGGAGGAAGAAGGAGGAGGGAGTACAGGTATAAAGAGGGGGTACACCAAGTGCTCTGTGCATGTATGTTTGTATCAGTTTGAATCTCATTATGATGCATAATTACATTGCACCAATAAAAGTATGAAACAATAAATTTTTGTTATCTCTTTCTTTGCAGCACAGAGGTGTTTTCCCACAAAAGACAGTGAAGATATCAAAGGCCTCTAAGGCAGCTCACCAGAAGAGGCTGAGGTAGGCTTCAGGATGCATTGCAATAGCTAAAGATGCCTGAGACAAACAACTTGCAGGGACCTAATCTGAGTTCATTTTCCCAGCATGCTTGTAATGTAAGCTGTTATTCGTTGTTGACTTAATGACACCTCGATTTCCAGAGCCCTCCTCTCTGATGACTTGTTAACTGGCAATGCTCAACAGTGCCCAAGGCAATTAGCTTCTTAATACTACCAGATGGAGAAATAGTTAGAGCTGCATTCACTCTCAGACTCACAGCGGCCCAGGAGTGAAACAAGGTTATGGGGGAAATGTTTCCATTTGCAATAGCACCAGCACTGCCCGTTTTGAGCTTTGACCTCATCACTGTCCACCTCTGGGTGTCCTCTCCCAATGCGTCCAAGGGGAAAGCCTTGGATGAATTCACTCTCTGCTTTCTTTCCCTCTTCCACATTGAAATTTACTCAGTGAGAAAGCTTCCTGTGTGCAGCAGCTACTCCACACGTGGACCCAGTAATCTCAGCTGCTCACAGGTCCTCGGGTCTTTCTTCTGCCGTGACCAAACTTCAGGTTTCGGGTGACTTTGAGTGGTCCTCTAGGTATACAGCGCCTCCTTTTCAGGATCTGTGAGTATCGTGAAGCCTTTCATTTCATCTGGCTCCTGCACGTAATTTCTGTGGCCATGCTGGGATGGGGGCTTACTCTCATTCACCACACAGCCCTTCATTTTCTTGTCTTCCTGTTCTCTTAGTCATTGCTCTTTGTCTTCCTTTCCCTCTATCCTAGTTTACTGCCCTCACGGATAAGATTTACTTGGTTATTCCAGGGAGGAAGAGGGTGCCCTTGGTTGTTCCCATGCTCATGCAGTGTCTTGTGTTGTTATTTCTGGAATTTTATCATTGAAATTATATATTTTTCAGATTATAACTTATCCAGATGAGATGTTTCAAGATGTATCAGACTTTCTTGCACATCTAAAGGACGGCTGGATCAATAACCTAATCTCATTTTGACTCCATCCTCCCTTCTTTTTTTTTTTTTTTTTTTTTCGGTACTGGGGGTTGAACTCAGGGGCATTCTACCTTCGAGCTATACCCCCAGCCCTATTTTTTATTCTTTATTTTGAAACCGAGTCTCACTAAGTTGCGGAGTGCCTCACTAGGTAGCTGAGGCTGGCCGCGAACCCGGATCCTCTGGTCTCAGCCTCCCGAATGCTGGGATTACAAGCATGGGCCACCACGCCCGGCTCCCATCCTCCCTTCTTTTTACCCTCCTTCTGAGTTTTCCTGAGCCATTCCCTTCTGCTTTATATTCCAGGAGCAACAAGTTGGATGAATTGAAAGTTTGTGACAAGAGTTAAATTAAGCCAGGCATGGTGGCACATGCTTGTAATCCCAGCATTTGGGAGGCTGAGACCGGAGAATCTAGGTTCGCAGCCAGCCTCAGCTACTTAGAGAGGCCCTCTGCAACTTAGTATGACCCTGTTTCAAAATAAAGAATAAAAAATAGGGCTTGGGATGTAGCTCAGAGGTAGAACACCCCTGGGTTCAATCCCCAGTACCACAAAATAAATAAATAAATAAATAAATAAATAAATAAATAAATAAATAAATAGTTAAAACTCTGCTAAGGTGACAGCAATATTCTTATTGTGACAAGGCCCCACATGACAAATCCTGAGATAATGATGGACCAGATCACACTTGACCAAGCTCAACTGCTTTCCCTGTGAACAGACTCCAGCTTTGCAAAGCCCCAATCCTTGCACTCACTTCCCTCTCTATAAAACCTCAAAGTTACTGTCAGCCCCTCAAAGCCAGAGCTAAAGATGTGGGTCCTCCTTATCTTCCCAGTGTCGCTGCAAAACTTAAAGGTCAGCTGTGTATGGTAGTTTATGCCTTAATCCCAGTAATTGGGAGGCTGAGACAGGAGGACCACAGGTTTGAGGCCAGCCTCAGGAACTTAGACTCCTAGCAACCTAGCAAGACCCTGTTTCAAAACAAAAAGGGCTGGGGTGTAGCTTGGAGGTAGAATGCCCCCAAATAATAATAATAATAATAATAATAATAATAATAATAATAATAATAATAATCACCATCATCATCATCTCATTTCCTGTTTCTCACCATTAATTTTTCTTTTTTGGGGGGGAGGCAAGTGGCTGGACTTGATTTATTGGACCCACAGAATCAGGCCTCCGGGCTAGTACTCCAGTGAGATCTTTGGCAAGCCAGTCCAGAGAAAACATGCCCTTTGGGCGTTAGTCAGTTTCAGTACAGCCGACCCTAGATGAGGAGGGAGGAAGATTAAGTGGTCCCAAGGAGCTGCTGAAAGACTGCTACTGTTTCAGGGGCTGTTCTTCTCTTTCCACGTTGGGCCAGCATCTGCTGCTTTCTACCATCATTTGATGAAACAGAGAAATGGGCCTTAGGATTGCAGGCCTTTAATTTAAGGACCCTGGTAAAGTCCTCCCTGATGATGTCTGTTGGAACTTGTTCTTTCTTGTTTGTTGTTTGAGTTATTTTGGGTTGTTCTGAGCTTAGCTTCTTTTTTTTTCTTTTTCCTGTGTGTGTGTGTGTGTGTGTGTGTGTGTGTGCGCGCGCGCGCCTCCAAGCCTGAATTCTTTAAATGTCCTGTAAAGGTTGCACCCTGTAATCCGAGTCCTTGGGAGGCTGAGGATCGCAGGTTGGAGACCAGTCTCAGCAATGTAGTGAGACTCAGCAACCTAGCGACCTAGCAACCTAGCAACCCTGTTTCTAAATGGATAAATAAATAATAAAACAGAGCTGGGAGAGTGGCTCAGAGATAGAT
>PVLC010037705.1:0-15141 GCA_004027655.1 Graphiurus murinus
TTTTTTTTTTTTTTTTTTTTTTTTTTTTTTTTTTTTTTTTTTTTTTTTTTTTTTTTTTTTTTTTTTTTTTTTTTTTTTTTTTTTTTTTTTTTTTTTTTGCGGTACTGGGGGTTGAACTCCGGGGCATTCTACCTCCGAGCTATACCCCCAGCCCTATTTTTTATTCCTTATTTTTGAAACCGGGTCTCACTAAGTTGCAGAGTGCCTCACTTAGGTAGCTGAGGCTGGCCGCGAACCCGGATCCTCCGGTCTCAGCCTCCCGAATGCTGGGATTACAAGCGTGCGCCACCACGCCCGGCTTTATTTTATTTTTTGAAACAGGGTTTCACTAGGTTGATGAGAGCCTCACTAATTGCACAGGTTGTCCTCGAACCTGTGATCCTCCTATCTCAGCCTCCCAAGCACTGGGATTACAAGTATGAGCCACCACGCCTGGTAGAATATTCTGATTCATAGATTTGGGCTTTTCACATGCTTTTTTTTCTTTCTTTATTTTTTGTGGTACTGGGGATTGAACCCAGGGGCATTCTACCTCCAAACTACACCCCCAGCCCTATTTCTTTTTCTTTCTTTCTTTCTTTTTTTTTCGGTACTGGGGATTGAACTCAGAGGCATTCTACCTCTGAGCTACACCCCCAGCCCTATTTTTTTTTTTTGCGGTACTGGGGATTGAACTCAGGGGCATTCTACCTCCGAGCTACACCCCCAGCCCTATTTTTTATTCTTTATTTTGAAACCGGGTCTCACAAAGTTGTGGAGTGCCTCACTAGGTAGCTGAGGCTGGCCGCGAACCCAGATCCTCCGGTCTCAGCCTCCCGAATGCTGGGATTACAAGCGTGCGCCACCACGCCCGGCCCTATTTTTTTATTCTTTATTTTGAAACCGGGTCTCACTAAGTTGCGGAGTGCCTCACTAGGTAGCTGAGGCTGGCTGCGAACCCGGATCCTCTGGTCTCAGCCTCCCAAATGCTGGGATTACAAGCGTGCATCACCACACCCGGCTCTTAGCCCTATTTCTTGTATTTATTTATTTATTTGCAGTACTGGGGATTGAACTTAGGAGCATTCTACCTCTGAGCTACACCCCAGTCCTATCTTTTATTCTTTTATTTTGAAACAGGGTCTCACTAAGGTGCGGAGTGCCTTACTAGGTAGCTGAGGTTGGCATCGAATCCAGATCCTCCGGTCTCAGCCTCCCAAATGCTGGGATTACAAGTGTGGGCCACCATGCCCGGCTCCTATTTCTTTAATATTTATTTTGAAACAGGGTCTCACTAAGTTTCAGAGGGCCTTACTAAGTAGCTGAGGCTGGCCGTGAACCCAGATTCTCCTGTCTCAGCTTCCCAAGTACTGGCATTACAAGTATGTGCCACCACGCCTGACTTCTTTTTATTTTTTGTTTTTCTTTTTACTTCTTGTTGTTTTGTTTTTTGTGGTACTGTGGGTTGAATCCAGGGTATTCTACCTCCGAGCTATACTTCCTGCCCTATTTTATTTTTATTTTGAAATAGGTCTCGCTAGGTTGATGAGAGTCTCACTTCTTGCTGAGGCTGTCCTCTAACCTGTGATCCTCCTGTCTCAGTCTCCCAAGTATCTCTCTCTCTTTTTTTGGCACTGGGGATTGAACCCAGGGGCATTCTACCTCTGAGCTATACCCCCAGCCCATTTTATTTTTTATTTTGAAAAAAGTTTTCACTAAAGTGCTGAGGCTAGCCTCATACCTGTGATCCTCCTGTCTCAGCCTCCTAAGTACTGGGACTACAGGTGTGCACCACCACATCCAGCTCCATGCTGTTTTTTTTTTGTTGTTGTTTTTGTTTTGTTTTAATGGTGCTGCGATTAAAACCAGGGGCATTCTACCTCTGAGCTATACCCTCAGCCCCATTTTATTTGTTTTGAAACAGGGTCTCACCAAGTTGCAGAGGTCCTCGATAAGTAGCTGAGGTTGGCCATGAACCTGTGAACTTGTGATCCTCCTGTCTTAGCCTCCCACCATGCTTTTCTTTTTTTTGCGGTACGGGGGATTGAACAGAGGGGCATTCTACCTCTGAGCTACACCCGCAGTCCTATTTTTTTTTTCTTTTTTCTTTTTGTGGTACTGGGGATTGAACTCAGGGGCATTCTACCTCTGAGCTATACCCCCAGCCCTATTTTTTTATTCTTTATTTTGAAACAGAGTCTCACTAAGTTGCGGAGTGCCTCACTAAGCAGCTGAGGCTGGCTGCGAACCCGGATCCTCCAGTCTCAGCCTCCCAAATGCTGGGATTACAAGCGTGCGCCACCACGCCCGGCCCCAGTCCTATTTTTAATTCTTTATTTGGAAACAGGGTCTCACTAAGTTTTGGAGGGCCTCACTAAATAGCTGAGGTTGGCCTTGAACCCGGCTCACGTTTTCCTTTTAAATAATAAAGGTTGAGCTGGGCGTGGTGGCCCATGCTTGTAATCCCAGTACTTGGGAGGCTGAGACTCCCCAACACTAAAAATAAAAACAACAACAAAAAAACCCCAAAAGAATAAAGGTGGCCAGGCACTTCTGAGCACCCCAGGCTCTTTGCTGACTCCAAGCAGGCCTCGCCTCCTCCGGGATGCATTCCTGCCTTCCCAGGCTAGGCCAGGCCCTCTGGCTCCCGCAGTGCCTGTGCATCCTTTCAAGCTCTTTTTATTCTGTTTTAAGTCTTACACTTCCCTTGCTGGACATGGCAGGGACCATGCTGAGGTGAACCGTTCCAGCCAGTTTCCCAAACACACCTCTCATTTCCAAAGCACCCCAGGTGCACGGCTCCTCCTTCCTGGGTGCCCTTCCCTTAACCATGGTCTGGAAAACTCCTAACTCCTCAGGGCGTAGTGCACATGGCTGCTCCTCAGCTGTCCCCCTGTGAGGCCACACCCCACCCTGTGGACTCCCTGGCCTTGGCCATCCTCACACACAAGGTCCTAGCACACTGCACTGCACTGCACTGCCAGGCCTCCCCGTGCTCCCCATCTCTCCTGGGGTGACTCCCACCCATCAGGCTGCACTAGAGCTACTACTGCTCCACAGACCGCCCTTCACAGGCCACGTGACCGAGCATGGTAAGGCCGACACCTCCTATTCTCTCCACCTCACACTCTGCCAGGGCTTTGCTGGACTCCCCCACTTGCTTCCCACCAGTCAGTCAACGTCTGACCCAAGCCCACGACCGGCCAGCCTCACGCCCTTTGTGAGTCCCTGGAATTCTAGACTTTGACTTGGGGCTCCCTTCTGAACCTGCCTCCTGCCTCCATGGCCCTGCCTCCACTCACCCTCTCCAAGAGGCCCAGCTGCACCCCAACTTTCCTGCTTCTCCTTTCAAACCTTTTCCACCCTGAGAGGGGGCAACTCTGCAGACAGAACCCCTGCCTGGCCAACTTGACATGAGGCCCCTACTCTGCCACCAGCACACTGCTCACCACGACCTCCTTCCACTGGCTTGGGAGGGAGGGGACGGGGAAGGTGGGCCTGGCTCTCCACCCTCACTCCTCCTGAAGATGGAGCTGCCCTTCATCCCACCCACGGCCCACGAGTCCTGGGCTTCACACCGGGAGGCACCCCACTCACCTTTCAGTGTCGCCTTCTTCAGCACCTTCATGGCGTACAGGTGCCCGCTGTCGGGCCGGGTAACCTTGCGCACCAGGAAGACCTGAGGAGGCAGGGCGGCAGGAGCCAGGGAGAAGCTGGGTGGAGGCTGAGCCCACCGGCTTCCCCCCTCCAGGTCCCCCCCTGCCCTCTAGCTCCCCTGAACCAAGTTGGCCTTTTGCTTCCTGGGTAGTGAACTGACCTCACCCTGGCCCTCCGATCCTTTGGGCCCCAAGGTGACCCCTGACCCTACCTCTGACAAGACCAGTGCTGCCCTCCCAGCTGCAGGTTCATGACTCACTTTGCCAAAGGATCCCTGGCCCAGAACCTTGAGGAGCTCAAAATGGGATGGATCAGCCTTCTCGGAGCCAGCCTTAACGTGGTGCGTGATGGAGATCTCCTTGAGGACGCCCTCATCCTGACGGAGGAAGGGATGGACAGGATGACACAGGAGCCCCACGAAAGGCAGCATGGGGCACATCCCCAGCTGTGCAACTCCCACCAGAAGTCACCAGGCCCGACGACACTGCACTGACAGGGTGGCCTCCAGGCAGGACAGACCACCAGGTGCCAGCTCAGGCAACTCACTGCTCTGATGCGCCTGCTGCTCTCGCCTGGCCAGGCCCTGAAGGATGCCCAAGCTGGCCCAACCCCTGGCTCTAGCAAAGGACAGGGACCTGCCCCAGGTCTACCCTGTGGGGCTCCCCTCCCCCTGCTGTTTGGTTTGTCACAATAGGAAGTAGGGTTTGTTCTCATAAGGGGAGGTAGAGCTGGGTCTTTGTTCCTGGTCAGGAGGAGAGGAGGAGATCCCTCTAGTTACAAGGACAGGGCTAAGATGCACAGAGACCCAAGAGTCATCCGGGTCACCCCCTATAGCCCAGTGAGTACCAATCTGGGGCAGGTGGGAATTAAGGCCAGAGAATTCATGCCCCACCTGCCCAAACATCCCCCAGACAAGCCTCCAGACGCCCTCTGTAAGTCCTTGCTGTTCTAGGACCCCTCTGCTCTCCCTCCAATCTGCGGCCTTGCCCTGCAGTGCAGAAGTGCCTCTTCCCTTCCCCAGGAGGCACGTCTAGGCACAGTCTGGTCATCCAGCAGGGCCGGGGGGCCAAAGCCAGCTTAGGCCGAACCAGCTGCCCAGGCACCTGTTCCAGGGCCACAGCCAGGCCAGGACCAGATATCCGGGCACACTTACCAAGTCCTGCTGGGGGCCAGAGCCAGGGCCAAGGGCAGGCAGAGAGGTCTGGCCGATCCTGGGCCGCTGCTTCCTGGGCAGCCAGGGGAGCAGGGCCCAGAGCCGCAGACGGGGCGGCTTGGGATCCTGCTCCATCCGCCCAGCAGGGCCACGGCACCATGGCAGGGGCAGGCAGCGTCCGGGGCTGCCGCGGAGGTGGTCAGGCTCAAGGCGGATGTGCAGGGTGAGCACGCAGGGGCTGAGCCCGGCTCAAGGCAGCCAATCACTCAGGGCCTGTGGTTTCCCAGCCCTGGGCCTCCACCCTCACCACGTACCCTTCTCTCTTCCCCTCTCCCCAGTGCCTGAGGGCTGCCCTCTGGCCCTCCCCCCTTCCTCCCTGTGGGCCTACAAAGGGAAAGCCCCTTGCCAACCCAGCTGCCGAGCAGATAGGTACCCAAAAGGCCAAGACAGGCACCTAACACGTGGAAGCAGACAGAGAGAGAGCCAACAGGCAGAGGCAGGCACTAACAGGTGGAGACAGATAAAGACGAGTGCCCAGCAAGCAGGGGCAGGAGGCCACACACATCCTGCAGGCAGGGGTGTACAAGGACACGCACCCAACAGGCAGAGACACAGGCAACAAAGGCCCAATAGGCAGAGATGGAGGGGGTCAGGCAGAGGCAAGAGGAACACATATCCATCAGGTGGAGGGAGACAGGAGAGAACCCTTATCTAACAGACAGAGGTGGACAGAGACTTGTACCCAACACGTACAGGCAGATGGGGACACAGACCAAATAGAGACGGAAGGGGACAAGAACCCAACAGGTAGAAACAGAAGGGCACAGGAAGCCATCAGGCAGAGACAGATGGGAATGCCAATCCAACAGGCTGAGACAGAAGGGGACAAAACCCAACAGGCATCCAATACATGGCATGTACCCAACTGGTGAAGACAAGCCCTTGGCAAGTGAAGACACACAGAAACCTGACAAGAGAGACAGGCGGGCAGAGAGGGCCATCAGGAGTCAGAAGGCCCGCCGAGGCAGACTGGCAGGTATCCAGGGCAGATGCAGGCAGGCAGCGAGGCAGGGGTCCCAAAGGGTTAAGGGAAGAATCGTGGGTTGTTGCTGGCGTGTCTGAGGGTGGGAATGAGATGAGTGGAGGAGAGAAATATCCAGGCTCAAAGCAAAGCGGAGGCAGAGCCAGCTTGAGCCCAAGTCCCTGTCAAGTTCCTAACTGGCCTGGGTCAGCAGCCTTCAATGTCACCAAAGGGTGGGCAGGTTAGACAGCCAGAGCCTCTTCCTGCCCCCCAGCCGCCCACCCTCCCACTCAGTCCTAGGGTCAGTCTGGGACTCCCC
The DNA here is from genome assembly GCA_004027655.1 of Graphiurus murinus. NCBI lineage: Eukaryota > Metazoa > Chordata > Mammalia > Rodentia > Gliridae > Graphiurus > Graphiurus murinus. The sequence continues at coordinate 6,130 of PVLC010037705.1, forward strand.
ACTCCAAATCTTGACCCTCAGAGACTCAACCCTATCTTCAGGGAACTCTCCCTGATAGAGGAGTGGGTGTAACACACACACACACACACACACACACACAAAGCTGCAGGCTAATCAAGCACCTAAGAGTAACCTGGTGGGACAAGCAGAAATCCTGGCGCAGAGGGGCTGAGGTGGGCTAGACCACACAGCAATCCCTGCCCAGCCCACCCCACCCCGGATCTGCATCTCCACCTCACCTGCTCTGACTGAGAATGCTCCCTGGGGACAGAGGCAGCCACCCGGAAATCTCAGGGGACAGGGCGGCCCCTGAATCGATTCCTTGCTCAGAGACACAGTGACAGACACTGCTGGAGGCAGGCCACCCTTCTGCTCACCTTTCTGGGACAGGAGATGGTGTCTCTCTCAACCCTGGGGAAATCTGCCGGGGTCTGCATGGTGGGGCTCAAGTCAGTGGCCAGAGGGCCCCGGTACTCTTCTTACTTCTGCTTTTTTAAAGCCTTCTTGGCCCAGAAGGCAGGGTCCCTGGCCCCCCTCCTTCTCACTTCCCCCTCAGCAGGGAGGAGGGACAGAAGAGGGGTCAGGATCCTCTGCTGAGGAGGGGACACTGTAGACCCCAGGCCCATGACCCAGGGAGAAGACAAGGGTATATCCCTCCTCGTCTGCTCTGACCCTAGGTAGGGGAAACAGGGACACAGAAAAAAGTCACAAGATGATGATGAGGTGGCGACACTGTGGGCATCTCAGGATCCGCAAACATCCACCTGGAGGACCCTGAGATTGGGTGGGACGGAAGTCAGCAAGGCCACAGCCTGACCGTCCCTGCCCAGAGCTCAGACACTCCCTCCCCCACAGCGACCTTGCCATGGCTGTAGCCACCTAGAACGGTGGCCCACAGAGCAGGCACTACCATGCCTGGTACTGTCCCTGCTCAGATCCCCTGCCAGTCCTGGGCCCTGGAGTGGGAAAGAGGGCAGAAGACCCCAGCGAGGACGGTGCACAGGTCTGGGAGGAGGAGCGGCCGCTGACGCAGGGAGGGGCCAGGCCCGGCCCTCTGCATGTGACCTCACCTCCTCCTCGCCACTACACCCACAGGAACTGACAGATATGCTCGGGCCGCTGATCGGAAGCCTTGTCCACAGACAGCCCCTGTGTAGAAATACACACCCCCGAGTGTGCCCCGACTTCCCCTTCCCTATCCTTGCAGGGCCTCTGATAACGGCCTCTGCGGTGACGGCCTGCGGGGGCTGTGAAAGATGCCTCCCTCAGACCTGGCCTCTTGACGCTGCCTCGCTCATGCAGGACAGCCCCGGAAGCCTGAAATCTGGCTCCAGTGCCTGCCCCAACTCCCTGGTGCCTCAGAAGCAGGGAAAGAGCGTCTGTGGCCGCAGGATGAGAAGGGGCGAGAGGAAGGAAGCAGTCTCAGAAGTGCCTTCGCTGAAAGGCCTGTGGGGCCTGAGGCTTCTGGTGGCAGGAGGGGACAGCCACCAGCCCACATCCCCGGGTTCCTGCCCCATTCCCCACATCGACATTTCCTCTTTATCAACTTCCTCCTACACGGCAGCTGGGAAAGAAGTCCAGAGCCCACAGCCTGACACCCAGCCACGGAAAGTCCATCTGCCAACCCCTGACCCTAAGGGACACCAACAGCTCCTTTGGTAGCTGTCTAACTGGGGAAAGATGTCCCCAGATTTATCTCCCAGCATGTGAGACACCTGGACAGGTGGGGTGGGGTCAGCAGTTCCCAGGCATCCTGAGTGGAAGCTGGCCCCAGGCACCTGACGTGGGGTCAGGGATAATAAGAATCGAGTCCCAAGATGGATGCAACGGCACACGCCTGTAATCTCAATACTTGGGAGGCTGAGACAGCAGGATCATGGGTTCAAGGTCAGTCTCAGCAACTTAGACCCTTAGCAACTTGGTGAGACTCTGTTTCAAAATAAAAGAATAAAAAGAAGCTGGTTGTGGTGGCACACACTTGGAATCCCAGTACTTGGGAGGCTGAGACAGGAGGATCCGGGTTCCTAGCCAGCCTTAGCTACCTAGTGAGGCACTCCGCAACTTAATGAGACCCTGTTTCAAAATAAAGAATAAAAAATGGGGCTGGGGTATAGCTTGGAGGTAGAATGCCCCTGAGTTCAATCCCCAGTACTGCAAAAAAATAAAATAAAATAAAATAAAATAAAATAAAATGAATAAAAAATAAGGCTGGGGGTTATAGCTTGGAGGTAGAATGCCCCTGGGTTCAACCCCCAGTTCTGCAAAAAGAAGAATAGAATAGAATAAAATAAAATGGGCTGGGGGTATAGCTCAGAGGTAGAATGTCCCTCAGTTCAATCCTCAGTACTGATAGATAAGACAGATAGACAGACAGACAGACAGACAGACAAACTGAGCCTCCTTCACATAAGCATTTAGTGCCCCAGCCTCTTTCCATCAACCTTTGTTGGTGTGAATTCCTCCAGGCCTGTGTGGGTACTGAGGCAAGGAGCCCAGTCTCAGCTCCGCGGGAGGAAAGGTCACCCCCATTTCAGAGATGAGTAAACTAGACTTAAAGAGAGAGTGACTTGCCCAAGGCCACAGAGCAAGGGGGAGGGGGGCTAAGAGACAAACCAAAGCCTAACGGCTCATCACGGCCCTCCCTGCAAGGCCAGCCAGCCTGCCTCCCCTCTGGATGTCACTGACAGCTCCTGGTCACTAGGAGGTACAGATGTTGAGGGAGACCCAGGCCTTGTCCTCAGGCAGCTCCGGAAAGAAATCTGTGATAAGGAAACACAACTAGCCTGTGAGAGCTGCGGTCAAGGTGCTGGGGCTGCCTGGAGATGACTCTCTGCCAAGGCCAACGTCTGGGAAGACCTGGAGTGGGACAGTCCAGCAGAGTCCTGAGGAAGAACACGTATTGACCAGGCAAAAAGTGGGGCAAAGACAGTCCTGGAAGAGCAGGTGAGCAAGGTGCTGGGGGCCAGAGGTGCAGGGGGTGGGGGCTGGGAAGCCAAGATCTGGCTCCTCCTCACAGGCTAGGTAGGTGCTCCCAGGCAAATGTTTCCCTGACTGAACCTCAGTTTCCTCCTCTATAAAACAAAGGCTTAAACTAAACACTCTACCCTCAGAAGGTTGTTTCTGGAAGCAAAATGGGCCACAGAGACAAAGACATTGTAAACAGAACTTCTCCTTGGTTTAGTCAGTCTTACTGCTGTGGGGTCTCCCCTCAAACAGGCAAAGGGACGGAGCCTAGGCAGGGGCCCCAGGTGCTGGAGGGGTTGGCTGGACTACTCTGGTCAGGACAAGGGACATCCCTCCCAACACCTGAGGCTCCCCAAAGTCCACAGTCACATCCTGCCTGAGCTCTGGCCAGGAGAGCAGGAGGGATCCGGGAGGGATCAGGGTTTCATAAACAGGAAGAGAAGAGGGGAGGGGGGGATGCTCCGTTCTCAAAATAGACCTGCAGGCGCTTCAAAGGGGTCCAGATCCGGAGATAGCTGGAGAGGGCCTGAGGTGCCCAGTCCACTCACAGGAAGGCAGGGTGGAGCCCCCCATGTGCCTGAGGATACCAGGAGTGCCCAGGTGCTCAAGAGACCAGGGAGCACTCACCCTGCACTGGCTGTCCACACTATCCCTGCTAAAACCCCGATCCCCCTTTCTGCCTGAAATGAGTAAAATAAGCAAGCATTAGACACCAACACTGTATTGCAAACCTTCTCAGATACTTTATACACATCATATTCTCTCTTCCAGGTAGCCCTGAGAGGTAAGCTCTACTCTGCCTTTTTGTTGTTGTCATTACTGGGGATTGAACCCAGGGGCATTCTACCTCTGAGCTATACCCCCAGTCCTATTTTTTTTTTTTTTTGCAGTACTGGGGATTGAACTAAGGGGCATTCTACCTCCGAGCTATACCCCCAGCCCTATTTTTTATTCTTTATTTTGAAACCGGGTCTCACTAAGTTGTGGAGTGCCTCACTAGGTAGCTGAGGCTGGCCGCGAACCCGGATCCTCCGGTCTCAGCCTCCCGAATGCTGGGATTACAAGCGTGCGCCACCACGCCCGGCCCCAGTCCTATTTTTTATTTTGAAATAGGGTCTCATTAAGTTGCAGAAGGCCTCACTAAGTAGCTGAGGCTGGCAGTGAACCCACGATTCTCCTGTCTCAGCCTCCCCAATACAAGGATTACAAGTGTGTGCCACCACACCCAGTTTTGCAGTTTTTATTTATTTATCTTTTTTAAATACAGTCTTGCCGGGTGTGGTGGCGCACGCTTGTAATCCCAGCATTCAGGAGGCTGAGACTGGAGGATCCGGGTTCGAGGCCAGCCTCAGCTACCTAGTGAGGCACTCCGCAACTTAGTGAGACTCGGTTTCAAAATAAGGAATAAAAAATAGGGCTGGGGGTATAGCTTGGAGGTAGAATGCCTCTGAGTTCCATCCCCAGTACCAAAAAAAAAAAAAAAAAAAAGAAAGAAAGAAAGAAAGAAATACAGTCTTGCTAGGTTTCTAAGCGTCTCGCTAAATGCTGAGCCTGGCCTCGAACCTGTGGTCCTCCTGGGTAAGTCTTCCAAGTACTGGGATTACAGGCATGTACCACAATGCCTGGCTTCTATTCTGCTTTTATTAGAAAAGAATCTAAGCGGGGCATGGTGGTGCATGCTTGTAATCCCAGCATTTGGGAGGCTGAGACCGGAGGATCTGGGTAACTTAGTGAGACCCTGTTTCAAAATAAAGAATAAAAAATAGGGCTGGGGGGATAGCTCAGAAGTAGAATGCCCCTGAATTCAATCCCTAGTACCGCCAAAAAAAAGAAAGAAAAAAAAAAAAAGAATCTGAGCCTTGGAAGAGCCAGTTACTTGCCCCAGATCACATGGCGAATGAGACACAAGGGGGCAGGATTATGAACTCAAAATGTCTGATTCCAAGCCCTCTCCTCTGTCTATTCTCCACCTGGAAGGTCTGCTTCTTTCTCCTGTTGCCCGAATCCTGCCAATCAAGCCCAGTCAAATGCCAGCTCTGCGGTGCTCCAGAGCACGCCCAGCTCTCCTTCCTGTGCTGCACGTAGCAGTGACCACCTGTCTGGTGTGAGCTCAGCCCTGAGCTCAGATGCCGTCAGCTGGGGCTGAGAAGTGCTCACCTCATCTTGCCACCAAGAGAAACGTGGGCACCCAGGAGGGGCTATGAGTTTCGGCTCTGCACAGACCCTGGCACAGAATGGAGGTTTTATGTGCCCACACCACATTTTTTCCCCATCTTCGACCCTACCACACCGCTTTCTGTTTCCACCCTCCCTCCATGACCGGAAGCTCTATGAGGTGGAGGGATGTTGACTTCACTTTGGGGTCCCCCAGGACTACAACAAGGTATACTACATGTCTGGTGAAGGATAAACTGGCCCACTGCCAGTTCCCCCCTCTGCACAGTGATGAGTCCAGCTCACAGGTTGGGCGCCCCCTGCTGTATTAAGCCTAGAAGTGTGCATGGGGTGGTCGGGTGGAGGGGACATGGGGCGGCTGGAGCACCAGAGATGGATGGATGAGCTGGTGCTCGAGCTGGGGGCACTTGGGGTCATACCCAATGCTCCAAATTCTGGTTTCCCTGGCCTGGGAGGAATGTGGGCTGAGCTCAAACAAGACGACTCCATTTATCCACCATCCATGTGATGCTGGGCCTCGATTTCCCATCTGTAAGATGTAGACAGTAACAATCCCTCCCTCTGAGGATGCAGTGAGAAGCGCCAGGCTCCTGGTACAGTGACTGTTAAGCTCTTTCTCTTCCTTAATGCAGCATTCAAGAATTTCACTACCAAGCTGGGCGTGGTGGCGCATGCTTGTAATCCCAGTAGTTGGGAGGCTGAGACTGGAGGATCCGGGTTTGCGGCTGGCCTCAGCCTTGAACTTAGTGAGGCCCTCTGCAACTTAGTGAGATCCTATTTCAAAATAAAGAATAAAAAAATAGAGCTGGAGGTGTAGCTTGGAGATAGAATGTCCCTGAGTTCAATCCCCAGTACTGAGAAAAAAAAAAAAAAAATCTCACCACCCCACCATCTTCACCCACCATGGGATCTGCTGCTGCAGGGATGGAGTCAGAGACTGGGGGACAAATGGAGGTTATCTGTCTGGGAAAGCTCCTGCCCTTTCCCAATCGGCCTCTGTGATTCTTGAGGAGAGAAGCTGAACTCACCATTGGCTCCCCAAAAGCTGCAAGCTCCTCTGCAGCCCCCAGAACCTCAGCCCCAAGATCTGAACACCTGGTTCTGCCCTGGGACCTACAGCCCCACTCATTTTTTTTTTTTTTTTGCGGTACTGGGAATTGAACTCAGGGACATTCTACCTCCAAGCTATACCCCCAGCCCTATTTTTTATTCTTTATTTTGAAACAGGGTCTCACTAAGTTTCGGAGTGCCTCACTAGGTAGCTGAGGCTGGCCGCGAACCCAGATCCTCCTGTCTCAGCCTCCCAAATGCTGGGATTACAAGCGTGCGCCACCACACCCGGCTCCATTCGTTTTATTTCGAGGTAACGAGAAGCCACTATTTTGTTGGAAGAGAGTCTCCAGACATGAGCTGAGATACAGCAAGGGGTCCACAGATCTTACTGGCCTCCGATGGCCGTGGTCACAGTAACCAGCAGTGTAAGGGAGGGAGCCTACTTCACTCATCCCGCCTCACCCTACTCAACTCAAATACCTTATCTTTGGAAGCTGAGTCAAGGTAAACATCAGGATCAGCACAGACTCCATCTCAAAGGTCAAGCTCATAGCAAGACAGCTGCTCAGCCACCCGGGCCTGCGAGGTGGGGCCCTGGCAGGAAGTGGAGCTGAGCAACGTCCAGGGCACTGAAGCCACTGTGTCACAGGCAGTTACCACTTCACTTGTCCTTCACATCACTCCTGTGGCATTATTTCCCCCAACGTAGGGAGGGACAAGGATGCTGAGACTCGGAGGGGAGAAGGGCTTCGAGGTGAATGATGGGGTGAGGGCGGGGCTTGAACCCCATCAGGTTCACCTAAGCCCAGCCCTTCCATAGCTGGCATCTTCAAAGACCTCACAACTGCCTGTGAGTTGGGTGTCGTCTTTCTCACGACAGAGCTGAAAAACCCAGAGAAGACAAGGGACCCACCTGGCAGTCACCGAGCTTTTGGCACTTTTGGCAACACACACAATCAACAGAGCCTGAGGAGGTGCAGGAAGTTGCCCAGGGCAAGCAGAGACAGCAGGGTGAGGAGCCCCGAGGAGCGGCAGAGGCCACAGGTTCCCTCCAGCACCACCGGCCCTGTCCTACTGAGGAGAGCTGCACGGTGCCTGAGCCCCTCGCTTCACCCCTTAGGCCCTCTCCTTACAGTGGCCCAAACTCCATGAGTAAATAAGCCTAAGAGGCATCTTGGCCCAGGTGACAGGTGGCCAGAGTTCCAGCCTGGATCCTGCTCCTAATCCTTCCCTGGGGTGGCAGCCCCCTTGTCTATGAAATAGGAAGGTTAGAACAGGTGAGCTCTGTGCCCAGGGTGCCACGAGGCCTGGGTGAGTTCAGAGAAGGAAGACGGAGCTGGGCAGACGGGGGAAAGGCCATGGGTCCTCCCCTCCAGGTGGGGCCAGGGCAGGCCGCTCTCCTCCAAGACCACACCAACAATACTGCCCACCATCCCGGCCCAGGCTGTCATGCCTCACCTTGGACAGCTGAAGTCCAGCTTCTTCCCCTGAGGCCTGTCCATTCTGGAAAAGAAAAGGGAGATCGGAGGGCACTGTCAGAACTCACCTAAGTAGGCAGAGATGCATACTTGGGAACCCCATCTTCGGCTGCTCCCAACAGCAGGGTCAGGAGTTCTGGGTGGGTCCCCTCTACCTCTGCTCTCACAGTGAGGGTGCAGGAACTAAGTCCTCTGGTGACGGACTCTCTCAACCCAGGCAGGAAACCCCCAGGGCCCAGCATTCCCCCCTCCTGCTCCCTGCCTAGCAAATACAACTTCAAAAAACTCTGCTCAGACATCACCTTCTCCAAGGGAGAAAGAAGGGGCATGCTTGACCGAGCTCCCAGGGCTCTGCCAAGACAGGCTGTGCGCCCCTGTGCAAAGCAGCCAAGTTTGAGGGGTCTCAGGTTCCTGACCTCTCACGTGGGGCAAGTTCCTTGACCTCCCAGAGTTGCTTCAAGGGTGGAAGAAGAGAGTCTGGGCAAGTGTCCAGCCCAGAGATGGTGGCCCTCGTGACCTCACCCATTCTGGAGCCCTCCCCGCCCCTGCCAGGCACAGTGATGGCTGCCCCCACCCTGCATTCCTTCACTCCACCACATGGACTACTGACACACAGGCCTGCCCTTCCTAATAAGCAGGGAGTCCCAGGAGGGCAGAGACGAGGGCCTAGTGCTAACAGCTGCTCTTCTCCGCCCCTGCCAGCCTGGGCTTGGTGCCTCACACCTGTGGCACCATTTAACCCTCATGGCAGCCCTGGGGGATAGGTCCTGGCACAGAGGAAACTGAGGCTCCCAAGAGGCCAGTGATGGTGCCTAGGGTGGTACAACTGAAAAGCAGGGATGCAAAATGTGGTCTAAAGCTGGGCATAGTAGCACATGCTTGTAATCCCAGCATTTGGGAGGCTGAGACCGGAAGATCCAGGTTCGCGGCCAGCCTCAGCTACCTAGTGAGGCACTCCGCAATTTAGTGAGACCCTGTTTCAAAATAAAGAATAAAAAGCCGGGCGTAGTGGCGCACGCTTGTAATCCCAGCATTTGGGAGGCTGAGACTGGAGGATCCGGGTTTGTGACTAGCCTCAGCTACCTAGTGAGGCACTCTGCAACTTAGTGAGACCCGGTTTCAAAATAAAGAATACAAAATAGGAGCCGGGCGTGGTGGCGCACGCTTGTAATCCCAGCATTCGGGAGGCTGAGACCGGAGGATCCGGGTTCGCGGCCAGCCTCAGCTACCTAGTGAGGCCCTCTGCAACTTAGTGAGACTCGGTTTCAAAATAAAGAATAAAAAATAGGGCTGGGGGTATAGCTCGGAGGTAGAATGCCCCTGAGTTCAATCCCCAGTACCG
>PVLC010037707.1:0-15142 GCA_004027655.1 Graphiurus murinus
TTTTTTTTTTTTTTTTTTCTTTTGATGTACTGAAAATTGAAACCAGGGCCTCACATATGTTAGGTACATGCTTTGCCACTGAAGTATATCCCTCGCCCTTTTTAACATTTTATTTTGAGACAGGGTCTCACAAAACTGCCCACCCTGGTCCAAACTTCCAATTCTCCTGCCTTAGCCTCTTGAATCTTTGTAATTATAGGCATGCATCACTGCGCCCAGCAGTAGCTACTTTTTTTTTTTTTTTCAGTATTGGGGATTGACCCAGGGGCATTCTACCTCCAAGCTATACCCCCAGTCCTATTTTTTATTCTTTATTTTGAAACAGGGTCTCACCAAGTTGCAGAGGGCCTCCCTAAGTAGCTGAGGCTAGCCGAAAACCCGGATCCTCCAGCCTCAGCCTCCCAAGAACTGGGATTACAATCGTGTGCCACGACACTTGGCTTAGTAGCTACTTTTTATTCCGTTTTTTTTTTCTTTTGGTGGTACTGGGGATTGAACCTGGAGGCATTCTGCCTTCGAGCTACACCCCAGCCCTTTTTTATTTGTTGTTTTGAACCAGTCTCACTAGGTTGCTTAGAGTTTTTCTAAATTGCAAGACTGATCTTGAACTTGCAATCCTTCTGTCTCAGTCTCCCAAGTACTGGGATTATAGGCATACACTAGCATGCCTGGCTCTTTTTTTTTTTAAAATCCATACATAAGGTGTTACCAGCCAAAGACAAGTTTAAACATTAATTTTGATTTATTCCTTAAATTGAAAAGTATATCTTAGCTGGGCGTGGTGGTGCACACTTGTAATCCCAGCTTTTGGGAGGCTGAGACCAGAGGATCCGGGTTCTCGGCCAGCCTCAGCTACCTAGTGAGGCACTCTGCAACTTAGTGAGACCCTGTTTCCAAATAAAGAATAAAAAGTAGGGCTGGGGGTATAGCTCGAAGATAGAATGCCCCTGAGTTCAGTCCCCAGTACCGCAACAAACAAACAAACAAACAAAAAAGTATATCTTAACATTGTAAGTTGAATAGAATGATTATAATGATGAAAATACATAAATATTGGAAGCAATATATTTTATGATCAGTTTTATTAATGCTGGAAAAAGGAAAATATTGAAATTGAACCAAAGTAGAGCCGGGCGTGGTGGCGCACGCTTGTAATCCCAGCATTTGGGAGGCTGAGACCGGAGGATCCGGGTTCGCGGCCAGCCTCAGCTACCTAGTGAGGCACTCCACAACTTAGTGAGACCCTGTTTCAAAATAAAGAATAAAAAATAAGGCTGGGGGTGTAGCTCGGAGGTAGAATGCCCCTGAGTTCAATCCCCAGTACTGCAAAAAAAAAAAAAAAGAAAGAAATTGAACCAAAGTATTTTATGTAGTCTTGGCAGTAAAATATTTAGTAGGCATTAGTTAATTCTTGCTGTTTGTGACAACAAACATAAGCATCAAAGAGACTAATATTCTGGATAACTATAGGTATAGCGCACTGAGCGTTGACTACAAATTGTGTGCTGCTTATGGACAGCTCCGTTTATGCTGTAGTAACATAGGCTGAGCAAGCTTGGCAGTTCACTCACACTTCAAAGGAACATTGGGCACATTAGGGTGTCTAGGGGGATGGCAGAAGCTGCTGATCCTTAAATGATATATGAGGTAGTTTATTGTTTCATATTCTTAGGCAGAAAATGGTATGTACAACTGAAGCCAATATAAATATTCCAAATAGTGCTGCTTTTTTCTTTTGAGGAGAAATAATAGTTAACCAAGTACAACATTGAAGTCACCCCCCCAAAAAAAAAAAACCAACCTAAATTCCGATTCTAAATTCTGAGGCAAAGAATAGAATGGGGAATGGTGAGCCGGGCCGGTGTGGTGCACGCTTGTAATCCCAGCATTTGGGAGGCTGAGACTGGAGGATCCGGGTTCACGGCCAGTCTCAGCTACCTAGTGAGGTCCTCCACAACTTAGGGAGACCCTGTTTCAAAATGAAGAATAAAAAATAGGGCTGGGGGTATATATAGCTCAGAGGTAGAATATCCCTGAGTTCAATCCCCAGTACCGCAAAAAAAAAAAAAAGAATTGGGAAGGGTGGTTCTGTGAAAATAAAGTCCACAATTCCTTTTCTGCATATAGTATGTTTCCACATTTGAACCAATAGGTCATTGTCTTTTCTTTTTTCTGAAATGAACCTGGAATAGTAGGCTCCTTGGTGTTGAATCATTGGCTATCAAATGAAGTTCAGTCAAGTTAAACTTGAACTGAAATCTTTGCATAAGGTGGAGCTCCACTTTCTGGAGCAAGATGATTATCCCATGCCAATTTTAGATCTTTTAACTGGTAGCATTTGGCAGAATAACCTAATTTGTTATAGTGTCTTTAGGAGATCATTTTAAGAACTCTCAAGTCATAGTTCACTGTGATAAAAGCTGTATTTTGAAACAGTGTTACAACTTTCATTTAAAGGATACAGAATATGTTTATTAGGATCTATGTACTTAAACCAGACTTCAGAAAGAAGCTCTCCCAGGACTTTTCTTTCTCAGAATGGAAGAAGATTCTGCATATAGGTAAAGCCAGAGTCTTAGACAAGCTGTTTCACTTTTGCTTTGTTTTATCTTTACTAGATTAGATTATAACATTGGCAAAGGGTGACTGCCCTATCCTTAAAGAGTTAGTACCCCATCTTATGTATTGTACCTCCTTAGTTCCCGACATCTTCAAGAAAATAAGGCAGTAAAAGTTAAATGGAATGATAGATAATTGTGTCTTGTATGATATAGTCAAACACTACATAACAGAAAACTCAGAATAATCATGTTGTAATCTTTCATTGTAGGTCATGTGAAACTTACAGACTTTGGACTATGCAAAGAATCTATTCATGATGGAACGGTCACACACACATTTTGTGGAACAATAGAATACATGTGAGCTGCATGTTAAAAGAAATATAACTGGTTTGGGGGTAACATCTAGCTTTTACCTGGTATAAGTAATAGCGTCTTAGTTTTCTGTCCTATTATTGACTTTGCATATTGTTTTCATAATTCTAATCCAGATGATATGCAAATGTGTGAATTTTTAGGCATATTATTTTTCTCGTTATAGGGCCCCTGAAATCTTGATGAGAAGTGGCCACAATCGTGCTGTGGATTGGTGGAGTTTGGGAGCATTAATGTATGACATGCTGACTGGAGCAGTAGGTGCACAGTTAAAAGTTGCATGTGTTACTGTCTATGCTGAGTAGTTATTAAACAACTGTGGCAAGAGACCTTTTCTGTATTTTTTGAAAATGTAGTTATTTTTGTTATCAGAATTAAACACTAATAATGCTTTATGTTGGGAAGCAGAGACAGGAGGATCCAGGTTCGTGACCAGCTTCAACTACTTAGGTCTTCCGCAACTTAGTGAGACCCTCTTTCAAAATAAAGAATAAAAAATGGTAGCCGGGCGTAGTGGTGCACGCTTGTAATCCCAGCATTTGGGAGGTTGAGACCGGAGGATCCGGGTTCTAGGCCAGCCTCAGCTATCTAGTGAGGCCCTCCACAACTTAGTGAGACCCTGTTTCAAAATAAAAAGAATAAAAAATAGGGCTGAGGGTATAACTCGGAGGTAGAATGCCCCTGAGTTCAATCCCCAGTACTGCAAAAAAAAATAGGACTGGGGGTGTAGCTCAGAGGTAGAATGCCACTGGGTTCAATCCCCAGTTCTGCAAAAAAGAAAAAAAAATGCTCTATGACTAGATGGGATTCCATATATATATATATATATATATATATATATATATTTTTTTTTTTTTTTTTTTTTTTTTTTTTTTTTTTTTTTTTTTTTTTTTGCGGTACTGGGGATTGAACTCAGGGGCATTCTACCTCCGAGCTATACCCCCAGCCCTATTTTTTATTCTTTATTTTGAAACAGGGTCTCACTAAATTGCAGAGTGCCTCACTAGGTAGCTGATGCTGGCCGCAAACCCAGATCCTCCGGTCTCAGTCTCCCAAATGTGCAGATTACAATCCTGCGCCACCACGCCTGGCGGGATTCCATATTTTAAAAAATATTTTTATTTAAATGATCTATGTTGCCGGATGTGATGCCGCATGCTTGTAATCCCAGTACTTGGGAGGCTGAGACAAGAGGATCACAGGTTCGAGGACAGCCTCAGTAAGTAGTGAGGCTCTCATCAACTTAGTGAGTCCCTGTTTCAAAATAAAAATAGGGCTGGGGGTATAGCTCTGTGGTAGAATGCCCCTGAGTTCAATCTCCAGTACCAAAAAAAAATGTCATGGGAGTCCTGTGAAATAGATGTTGGATTATCTAACACACAGAGAGAAACAGAAAGTTAAAATGGGCTCACTGATAATCACACAGCTAGCTAATTGAAACCCAGGGTTCCTTCCCCAGGGTATTGCTGCTTCTGCGCCATTGCTTAAAAACTACAGGTATTTAGTTCTTTTTTTTTTTTTCGGTACTGGGGATTGAACTCAGGGGCATTCTACCTCCGAGCTCTACCCCCAGCCCTATTTTTTATTCTTTATTTTGAAACCGGGTCTCACTAAGTTGTGGAGTGCCTCACTAGGTAGGTGAGGCTGGCCGCGAACCCGGATCCTCCGGTCTCAGCCTCCCGAATGCTGGGATTACAAGCGTGCGCCACCACGCCCGGCTACAGGTATTTAGTTCTTAGCACATTTCACAATACGTTTCTGATCTCCATGCACAACTGATTAATTCAGGAAATAGATAATGTTATTTAAAATTTGCTTTTTGAGTCAGGCATGGTGGCACATGCTTGTAATCTCAATACTTGGGAGGCTGAGACAGGAGGATCACAGGTTCATGGCCAGCCTCAGCAGTTTAGCAAGGTGCTCCACAATTTAATGAGACCCTATTTTTTTGTGGTATTGGGGATTGAACCCAGGGGCATTCTACTTCTGAGCTCCACCCCCTGCCCTATTTTTTATTCTTTATTTTGAAACAGGGTCTCACTAAGTTGCGGAGGGCTTCACTAAGTAGCTGAGGCTGGCCAAGAACCCGGATCCTCCTGTCTCAGCCTCCCAAGTACTGGGATTACAAGCATGCGTCACCAAGCCTGGCCAAAATTGTTTTTTATATGCTAATTTTTTTACTTTCTTCTACCCTTAGCCTCCATTCACTGGGGAGAATAGAAAGAAAACAATTGACAAAATCCTCAAATGTAAACTTAATTTGCCTCCCTACCTCACACAAGAAGCCAGAGATCTGCTTAAAAAGGTAGGTTAGGGTTCTTTCTATATATTTCATTGTTTTGCAGTGCTTGAGATAAAAACCAGGGCTTTGCATAGCACATTCTCAGTAAAGGATATACTATTGAGCTATATCCCCAGCCTATGGGTGGGTTTCTTTTTTTATTTTTTTGTGGTACTGCAGATTGAACCCAGAGGTTTTTCTACCCTTGAGCTATATCCTAGCCCTATTTTACTTATTTATTTGTGTATTTTTTGTGGAACTTAGAATTAAACCTAGGAGCATTCTACCTCTGAGCTACACCTTGAGCTCTATTATATTTTATTTTGAAACATGGTCTCACTAAGTTACAGAGAACCTCACTAAGTTGCTGAGGCTGGCCAGGAACCTGTGATCTTCTTGTCTCAGCCTCCCAAACACTGGGAGTACAGGTCCGTCCACCACACCCAGCTACCTGAGCCCTATTTTATTTTATTTTAGTTTTTTTGCGGTACTGGGGATTGAGCTCAGGGGCATTCTACCTCCGAGCTACACTCCCAGCCCTATTTTTTATTCATTATTTTGAAACAGGGTCTCACTAAGTTGCGGAGTGCCTCACTAGGGTAGCTGAGGCTGGCTGCGAACCCGGATCCTCTGGTTTCAGCCTCCCGAGTGCTGGGATTACAAGCGTGCGCCACTACACCCGGCTTTTATTTTTTATTTTGAAATAGAGTTGCCGAGATCCTTGGTAAATTGCTGAGACTGGCTTCTAACCTGCCATCCTCCTGTCTTAGCCTTCCATGTACTGAGATTACAGGTATGCACCACCACACCCAACTGGGTAGGTTCTTAAGTGGGCAAACTAAAAATTTCAACAACTAGTATTCTAGTTAACTAGATAGATTTTTTTTTTTTTTTTTTTTTTGTGGTACTGGGGATTGAACCCAGGGGCATTCTACCTCTGAGTTATACCCCCAGTCCTATTTTTTATTCTTTATTTTGAAACAGGGTCTCACTAAGTTGCACAGAGCCTCACTAAATACCTGAGGCTGGCTGCGAATACAGATCCTCCAGTCTCAGCCTCCCAAGTACTGGGATTACAAGCATGTGCTACCACACTTGCAGCTAAATAGAATTTAACATATATTTTGAATAAAGAATAAGCCAGATATGGTGCCCATGCCTGTAATCCCAGTACTTAGGAAGCTGAGGTAGGAGGATTGGAAGTATGAAGCCATCCTGAGCAATGTATGAAGACCCTGTTTCAAAATAAAAATAAAAGCCGGGCGTGGTGGCGCACGCTTGTAATCCCAGCATTCGGGAGGCTGAGACCGAAGGATCCAGGTTCGCGGCCAGCCTCAGCTACCTAATGAGGCATTCCGCAACTTAGTGAGACTCGGTTTCAAAATAAAGAATAAAAAATAGGGCTGGGAGTATAGCTCGGAGGTAGAATGCCCCTGAGTTCAATCCCCAGTACCGCAAAAAATAAATAAATAAATAAATTAATTAATTAATTAATTTAAAAAAAAGCCAAGCTGGGCGTGGTGGCACACGCTTGTAATCCCAGCATTTGGGAGGCTGAGACCAGAGGATCCAGGTTCACAGCCAGCCTCAGCTTCCTAGTGAGGCACTGTTTCAAAGTAAAGAATAAAAAATAGGGCTGGGAGTATAGCTCAGAGGTAGAATGTTTCTGAGTCCAACACCCAGTACTGCAAAAAAAAAAAAGCCAGCTATGGTGGCACATACCTGTAATCCCAGTACTTTCGAGGCTGAGATAGGAGGATTACAGGTTCAAAGAGAGCCTCAGCTACTTGGTGAGGCCCTCTGCAATTTTTTGAGACCCTGTTTCAAAATAATGAAAAATAGGGCTGGGAGTATACCTCTGAGGTAGAATGACCTTGGGTTCAATCCCCAGTACCACAAAAAAATAAATAAATAAAATAAGGCTGGAGTATAGCTGGGAGGGAGAATGCCCTTGGGTTTAATCTTCAGCACCACACACAAAAGCAAACAAACAAGCAAATAAGTAAATAAATAAATAAGTTTGGGTTATATTTATGGTAGAGTGCCCTTGGGTTCAATCTTTAGTACTACAAAAAAAAATTATAATAATAATCATACATAGATTCTGAACAAAAAAGCCTTTAGCTTTTAGAAGCAAAATACAAATTTAAATATTTCTTTATGTCCTCAAGCAATATTTGGTAGTAATTAAAAAATTATATTTGCTCAAGGCAAAATTGATGAGATTTGAAAAAGAAAAAAGTTTCAGTTTAACTAAGGAAGGCTCTTCCTCACTGCTTTTATTCTCCCTAAAGCTGCTGAAAAGAAACGCTGCTTCCCGTCTTGGAGCTGGTCCTGGGGATGCTGGAGAAGTGCAAGTAGGGATCGGCACCTTTGGTGTTTTGGGGGAAGATGATGCTAGTTTGATTTATTTGTGATAGTTATATGTAGTTGTGCTTAAGTGTAGCTTATCTTGTGATTTGTCTATTCCGCTGGCATTTTCTATTCTTTTTGTAGGCTCATCCATTCTTCAGACACATTAATTGGGAAGAACTTCTGGCTCGGAAGGTAGAGCCCCCTTTTAAACCTCTCTTGGTATGTATACATGAAAGCATGGAATTTGAGGGACTTGGTACTTTGTTAGAGTAGGAAAAAAATCTCAGAGCAGTCAGAGATTTTATTTATTGAACTTTAAGGAACTTTGGTCTATCCTCTTTATGGAATCTTTATTTTGTATTGTCTTATTTCATTTATTTATTTGTTTAATTAATTAATTATTGTGGTACTGAGGATTGAACCCAGGGGTGTTCTACCCCTGAGCTACACCCCAGCCCTTTTTATTATTTTGATTTTGAAATAAGATCTCATTAAATTGCTGAAGTTGGCCTTCAACTTGGCAATCCTCTTTTCTGAGCCTTCCACATACTGGGATTACAGGTATACTTCTGTGTTTCTAAGAACTGGTTATTAGATTTAGGTGCTTGATCTGAGTCAGATTAAACTTGATATTGTATGCTTTGATAAGAAGGCCTAATGTATAGCTGGATTTCTTTTAGTGATCAATGCCTACGCCAGTAGTTCTTAACCAAGGACAATTTGGCAATGTCTGGAAACATTTTGGTTATCATAGCTTGAGGGGAGGGGATGTCACTAGTACATAGGGCATAGAGGCCATCACAGACAGCCCCCTACACCAAAGAATTATCGGGCCCAAAAGGTCTGCAGTGGTAGGTTGAGAAATTCTAGCCTACTTCCATGATTTCATTAAGGGTTTACAAAACAGTTTTACTGTTACTTATTCTTTATTAGCTGGAATTCTTCAGTAAGGATAAACTTTCATCAGTTGTTTGGTTATCCAAAGTGCAATTCATACAGAAAAGGCAGAATAAATGTTGATTCTTTCTGTTTTTTTTTTTTTTTTTTCGGTACTGGGGATTGAACTCGGGGGCATTCCACCTCCGAGCTACACCCCCAGCTCTATTTTTTATTCTTTATTTTGAAACAGGGTCTCACTAAGTTGCAGAGAGCCTCACAGAGAAGCTGAGGCTGGCCACAAACCTAGATCCTCCTGTCTCAGCCTCCCAAGTACTGGGATTACAAGTGTGCGCCACCACGCCTGGCTTCAGCGTTTTTAAAATAATGAATTAGTTGTACCCTAGTGTTTTCCAAAACTGACAAATGGATTTTATGCTTTTTTTTAGTATCAGTATGAACTCATTCACTTTAACATATTTGCCTTTCAGTATATTGCAGTTATTTTTATTGATGCTCAGTTTCCCTTTCTTGGGACACATTTTGGTTCCTGAGTCCTTTTGACATGACCACATTCTCTTAGTTTGAGAGCAAAACAAGGAAACTGAGGGTCTATGCTTATCTTGTACATTTTCTTCCCCACACCTGGAATTGGCCGTTTCCAAGGTGTACTGGTTCCTTCTAGTGGGAAGTAAAATTTAGAGATCACAATCTGAACTCTAAGAGTGATCACTGTTACTGGATTGATTATTGTTTCTATGTCTTGAAGTTTTTTTTTTTTTGCGGTACTGGGGATTGAACCCAGGGGCATGCTACCTCCGAGCTACACCCTCAGCCCTATTTTTTATTGTTTATTTTGAAACAGGGTCTCATTAAGTTGCAGAATGCCTCACTAGGTAGCTGAGGCTGGCCGCGAACCCAGATCCTCCAGTCTCAGCCTCCCAAATGCTGGGATTACAAGCATGCGCCACCACGCCCGGCTTGAAGTTTTTAATCTAGAAGTATATTTTGTGATTTAGGTCAGTGTGCTAATCTTTTAGTATTAAATCAGGTTTTCTGAAGTGATATTTATTGTATATATTTCACTCAAGCATCTAACTAGATGTATTGAAAAGGGCAAAGGAATTAAATAAGTAAATCTCGTGGTTAGAACTTAGTTGATACTATTCTTGTACAAGAAAATATTCTCATGCAGTATAGACTATTATTTTTGGTTCTTGAGAAATATAAAGGAGCAAGATAAATAAATAATGAGAAGAAACTTTAACTACAGCATTTCCCCTCCTGTTAGTGCTAAGGCCTTATGCAAATAAGCAACCTACAATTAAGCTCTATCTCCAGCCCCTAACTGGAGTATCTTTTTTTTTTTCAGTATTGGGGATTGAACTCGGGCATTCTACCTCCGAGCTATACCCCCAGCTCTATTTTTTATTTTGAAACAGGGTCTCACTAAGTTGTAGAGAGCCTCACTAGGTAGCTGAGGCTGGCTGTGAACCCGGATCCTCTGGTCTCAGCCTCCCAAGTGCTGGGATTACAAGCGTGCACCACCACACCTGGCTCTGGAGCATCTTACAGTATGTGGTTTGTTTGAACTCTCCTTCAATAGTTCTTTGTTTATTAAGGACCCACAGTGACCAACTGAGCAAATTATCTCCAACTGGGGAATTAACAAATGAAGCTATTGGATTAGGCACACTGAAGATTTCCTACCTCCAAGCTATTCCTCCAGCCCCTTTTATTTTTTGTTTGGAAGCAGGATTTTATTAGGTGGCTGAGTCTTGCTATGTTGTTGTGACTGTGCTTGAACTTGGTATCCTCTTGTCTCAACATCCCAAGTACTGGGATTATAGGCATGCACTACTACGCCTGGCACACTGATGGTTTCTGAGGGAGAAAATTGATACTCAGTTTTTAAATTAGGAATGATGATTATGAGCCGGGCGTGGTGGCGCACACTTGTAATCCCAGCATTCGAGAGGCTGAGACCGGAGGATCCGGGTTCGAGGCCAGCCTCAGCTACCTAGTGAGACACTCCGCAACTTAGTGAGACTCAGTTTCAAAATAAATAATAAAAAATAGGGCTAGGGGTAAAGCTCAGAGGTAGAATGCCCCTGAGTTCAACCCCCAGTACCGCAAAAAAAAAAAAGGGGAATGATGATTATATACTAAAATCTATTTTAATGCATATGTAAAAGTTGAAGATACAATTTGACTATTGATACTCTTTTTTTTTTTTTTTTTTTTTTTATTAATCTTTTTGTGGTACTGGGGATTGAATCCAGAGGCTTTCTACCTCTGAGCTACAACCCAGCCCTATTTTATTTTTATTTGGAAACAGGTTCTTGCTAGCTTGATGAGAGTTTCACTACTTTTGGAGGCTGTCCCCAAACCTTCGATCCTCCAGTCTCAGCCTCCCCAGTAGTGGGATTACAAATGTGCACCACCACGCCTGGCTCCATCTGCATTTTTCTTCAGTCCATGACTGCTAAAGAGTATTCTGAGGTGGTCGTGGTGGCGCACTCTTGTAATCCCAGTACTTGGGAGGCTGAGACAGGAGGATCTAGGTTTGCGGCCAGCCTCAGTTGCTTAGTAAGGCCCTCCACAACTTAGTGAGACCCTGTTTCAAAATAAAGAATAAAAAATAGGACTGGGGGTGTAGGTTAGAGGTAGAATGCCTCTGGGTTCTATCCCCAGTACCACACACACAAAAAAAGAGTATTAGTCAACTCTGTGAAAACAGTGCTATCTAGAGCTTCTAACACATGAGATTTATATACGTATGTAATAATCATTTTCTAATCATTTTGTTTTTATAAAGCAATCTGAAGAGGATGTGAGTCAGTTTGATTCAAAGTTTACACGTCAGACACCTGTTGACAGCCCAGATGACTCAACTCTCAGTGAAAGTGCCAACCAGGTCTTTCTGGTAAGTTAAAGAGTTTCCATGTAGCAGCTGGGCGTGGTGGCCCACACTTGTAATCCCAGTGGGAGGCTGAGACCAGAGGATCTGGGTTCTTGACCATCCTCAGCTATTTCGTGAGGCTCTCCGCAACTTCGTGAGACCCTGTTTCAAAATAAAGACTAAAAAATAGGGCTGGGGATGTAGCTTGGAGGTAGAATGCCTCTGGGTTCAATCTCCAGTACAAAAGAAAAAAAAAAAAAAAAGCCACCCCCTTATAACTTATTGGTACCTACAAAATTAATTTCATTCCATTTTAGCAATTAAAGCAGAACTATGTTATTCTTTGGAATATATGATTCCTGTTATGGTTGAGCCATTGACTTAAAATGATGTTGGATTAGTATTTCAACCAAAAACCACACAGCCATACAGAGTGGGAGAAAACCTCACTGTTTTATTCCCAGAACAGCTATAGATTGTTGGTACTCTTAACCTAAGTCTGTAGTAATTTGTAAAATTAATTGTGAATATTTAACATCAAAATGTATTGATTAAGCTGGTCTTGGTGGTACATGCCTATAATCCCAGTACTTGGGAGACTGAGACAGGAAGACTGGGAGTTCAAGGCCAGTCTGGGTAGCTTTGTGTGAGACCCTCCCTCTCTCAAAATAAAATATAAAAATAGTTGGGGATGTAGCTCGGAGGTAGAACCCCCCCATGGATTTAATCCCCAATACTTCTCACACACACACAAAATTGATTCATATGTGATAATAAATGCATTAGTTTTCTTTGTATAAGTACCTATTTGTGCCAATCTCTAGCCTCAAGATCTCTGTAAAGATTAATAAATAGGGACTAGGAGCTGGGCATGGTGATGTACACCTGCGATCCATTACTTGGTAGGCTGAGATAGGAGGATTGCAAGTTCAAGGTAAGCTTGGGCAACTTGATGAAACCCTGTCTCACAATTTTTTTGCGGTACTGGGGATTGAACTCAGGGGCATTCTACCTCCGAGCCACACCTCCAGCCCTATTTTTTATTCTTTATTTTGAAACCGAGTCTCACTAAGTTGCGGAGTGCCTCACTAGGCAGCTGAGGCTGGCCTCGAACCCGGATCCTCCGGTCTCAGCCTCCCAAATGCTGGGATTACAAGCGAGCGCCACCACGCCCGGCTTTGTCTCACAATTTTAAAAAATGGCCAGGTATGTAGCTCAGTAATAGAGTGCCCCTGGGTTCAATCCCCAGTACCACCAACCAGCAAACAAACAAAATGAAAATAGGGGCTGGGGGTGTAGCTTAGTGGTAGAGCACATGCGTAACATGTGTGAAGCCCTGATTACAATCCCCAGGGCCTCACTGGGGATTATTTATATTATATAAAATTTTATATGTGATATTAATAAATTTATATATTTATAATTTGTTTTTTATATGATATATTGATTATGTTATAAATTATATTATTACTTATTGCAGTGCTATAAATAATAATAACAACAACAACATCCCAGTTACCTGGAGATTTTATTTCTTTTTTTTTTATTTTTGTGGTACTGGGGATTGAACTCAGGGGCATTCTACCTCCGAGCTACACACCCAGCCCTATTTTTTATTCTTTATTTTGAAACCAGGTCTCACTAAGTTGTGGAGGGCCTCACTAGGTAGCTCAGGCTGGCCTTGAACCCGGATCCTCCGGTCTCAGCCTCCCGAATGCTGGGATTACAAGCATGAGCCACCACGCCCGACTGGAGATTTTATTTCTAACAACTTCAACTCAACAAATATTTAAATTCTACTCTAAGACCCCCTCACAGGATTAAAGGAAATTAAAAGATGACTAAGATGCAGCCTGGTCCTCTTAGCTGTCACAGCTTTAGTGTACTAGAACATACGGAGAGCCGGGCGTGGTGGCTCACACTTGTAATCCCGGCATTTGGGAGGCTGAGACCGGAGGATCCGGGTTCTCGGCCAGCCTCAGCTACCTAGTGAGGAACTCTGCAGCTTAGTGAGACCTGGTTTCAAAATAAAAAATAAAAAATAGAGCTGGGGATATAGCTCAAATGTAGAATGCCCCCTGAGTTCAATCCCCAGCACCGCAAAAAAAAAAAAAGAACATATGGAGAAATTGCCTCTGAAGTCACAAAGCAGATACACTGCAGAATTATACCTTACTCTTCCGGACATCACCTAGAACTTATTAAACCTGTTGTGATGCATAATGGTCACTCAGAGCTAACAATAGGTAGAAAAGAAGCCAGGGATGGTGGCGCACGCTTGTAATCCCAGCATTTGGGAGGATGAGACCGCAGAATCCACGTTCACGGCCAGCCTCAGCTACCTAGTGAGGCACTCTGCAACTTAGTGAGACTCGGTTTCAAAATAAAGAATAAAAAATATAGGGCTGGAGGTGAAGCTCGGAGGTAGAATGCCCCTGAGTTCAATCCCCAGTACCGCAAAAAAAAAAAAAAACCAGGGTTGATTGTTAAAGGAGTGAACATTAACAGCAAGGCAAATGATAGCCGGTAGCCTGAACCACACTAAGAAAACTGCATGTTTTGTGTGTGCATGTGTGGTACTGGGGATTGAACCCAGAGACATTCTACTTTCAAGCTATACCCACAGCCCAATTTTATTTCTTATTTGGAAACAGGGTCTTGCTAGGTTGCATAGAGTCCTCCTACTTGCTGATGCTGTGATCCAGCCTGTGATCCTCCTGTCTCAGCCTCCCTAGTACAGGGATTACAAGTGTGCCACCACGCCCAGCCAGGTGTGCCACCACGCCCAGCCAGAAAACTGCATTTTTGCCTATTACACTTGAGAGTTTTCATCATGTTGATACTTATTCATAAAAACAAAACAAAACAGAGCCGGGCGTGGTGGCGCACGCTTGTAATCCCAACATTCGGGAGGCTGAGACCGGAGGATCCGGGTTCAAGGCCAGCCTCAGCTACCTAGTGAGGCACTCCGCAACTTAGTGAGACTTGGTTTCAAAATAAAGAATAAAAAATAGGGCTGGGGGTATAGCTCGGAGGTAGAATGCCCCTGAGTTCAATCCCCAGTACCGCAAAAAAAACCAAAACAAAACAAAACAAAAAACAAAAACTAATTCTGTCCAGTCATTGGCACAAAACCAAGAGGATCACACAGGCCAACTCACAGAATTTTATTTTTTCTTTGGCCTAGTTATGAGAGACATTGGAGTGATAATGTTAGTTGCTTATTTGCAGTTTTCTGGAAACACTAGACTTTTTCTTGCATTTCTCTTGGTATTTAACATCTTAAGGAGGAGCCTACATTTTTCCTGTTTTCTCTGCTCCTAACAATAAGGTAGAATTTTGTTAGTTGGCATATGGGGCTCAATAGAATTCTGCTTTCTTGAGGTCTATCTATGCCTTAAGAAATGATTAGAAGAGCCGGGTGTGGTGGCGCACGCTTGTAATCCAGCATTCGGGAGGCTGAGACCGGAGGATCCGGGTTCGTGGCCAGCCTCAGCTACCTAGTGAGGCACTCCGCAACTTAGTGAGACTCGGTTTCAAAATAAAGAATAAAAAAATAGGGCTGGGGGTGTAGCTCGGAGGTAGAATGCCCCTGAGTTCAATCCCCAGTACCGCAAAAAAGAAAAAAAAAAAGAAATGATTAGAAAAAAGCTAATAGATGTGAAAATGAGATTAAGGAGATGGGAGAATATATACATTGGTGATTTTACTTGGTTTTATTTATTTATTGGTATTGGGGATTGAACCCAGGGGCATTCTACCTCTGAACAACACTCTTAGCAGTTTTTTTTT
>PVLC010037708.1:0-15120 GCA_004027655.1 Graphiurus murinus
AACACATCAAAGTCAATCACTAAACTGACTTTGAGAAGGAGGGAAGAGGAGGGAGTGGGGCGGGAATTGGGGAAGGGTTAAATGAGAAATGTGTGCATGGATGTCTTTACCTATACTAGCTTGTACCTAACAAAGATGTGTAATTACAATGCACCAAATAAGGGAAAGATGAAAAATAAATAAATTAATTTAAAAAAAAGAATGCTCCAATGTAATTGTTAAGTCATCTTGTACAATAATGGTGTTTTGTCAGTCTTTAACTTTCTTAAAACATCACTAAAGTAACAGTAAGGAAATTATTTTATTATTAAGTGCAAACCCACAATACCAAAAGGGTACTTCTGTTTCAGGAAAACTAGTGTAGTGGATACCTTGAGAAAACCTCTTGCAAGAGATGCCTAAAAATTCTAGATAAAGCCAAGTGTGGTGGTGCACATTTGTAATCCCAGTACTTGGGAGGCTGAGACAGGAGGATCCCAGTTCACAGCCAGCCTCAGCAACTTAGTGAGACCCTGTTTCAAAATAAAGAATAAAAAATAGGGTTGGGAGTGTAGCCCAGAGGTAAAATGTCCCTGGATTCAATCTCCAGTACAATAAATAAATAAATAAATAAATAAATAAATAAATAAATAAATCTAGATAAACTTTTTGAAAAATATCTTTAAATTCATGACTAGGCATTTGAGAAACTCCTCAGAGGCCAAAAATACAGCAAAAACAGTAATCCAGTGAGGCAATGAACTCCAAGAGTCTGTAGTTACCGCCAGAGCTTTTCCAGGCTTTGAGCTTCTTGGTTTTTATACAAACAGATGCGCCCTGAACAAAAAGCCTAGGCCCTAGAGTGAAAGGTCAGAGGTGACCCCACTACTCTCTCCAGGTTAAGAACTAGGACCACCTCCCACAGAAGCCAAGGGCATGGTGCCTATTTAAAACTTTGGTGCAAGCCGGGCATGGTGGCGCACGCTTGTAATCCCAGCATTTGGGAGGCTGGGACCGGAGGATCCAGATTCGCGGCCAGCCTCAGCTACCTAGTGAGGCACTCCGCAACTTAGTGAGACTCGGTTTCAAAATAAAGAATAAAAAATAGGGCTGGGGGTATAGCTCGGAGGTAGAATGCCCCTGAGTTCAATCCCCAGTACCGCAAAAAAAAAAAAAAAAAAAAAAACTTTGGTGCAGGGAGAAGGAAACAATTTTCTTTTTCCTTTATAGGTTTTTATCCCCGAGCTGGCCCTGCCAACAGAGGCAAAATTCCTACTATCCTTGGGTGTGAAAAGCTCCAAGGTGAGAATTTGATGCTTCCAAGTAACTAGGTGGAAATAAATGCAAATCCTAAGGGAACAGCCTGAAAGATAAGACTCCAAGAATTTACAGATTAAGTAAATGTGAACTTCCTATCAAAAGTCTATACAGGAGGAAACAAATCACCATGACTAACACAAAGCTGAACACAGACCACCACATCAGACTCCAGATGACTATAGACACAAAAAACGAAGGATACACATAATTACACTATATGCACTAAAATATTAAAAGATAGTACTTACAGGCAGATTTCATAAATAGTTTTAGAAGTTTAAAATAGATTAGTGAATTTAGAAACCCAATAAGGAGATTAAATAGAAGATTAGGCTTGGTTGAAGAATTAATAAATTTGAAAATAGTTCTAAAGAAATAATTCAGAATGAAGGAAAAAGTAAAAAAGAGAAGAAAAATGTAAAAAGGGAAATTGGTAAAATTGAAGTCCATTTTCTATAAGAGAGAAAAATAGAATTTATAAAAAATTTCAGTAAAAAAACTTTTAAAATTCTCCGTCAATCAAAATACAAGTCCTATAAGCAGAATACTTACATAGCATAAAATAGGATGGTAGAAATAACTCCAGATTTATTTGTTGCCACAAAATGTTAAAGAATTAACTTCTTCAATAAAATAAAATACTTGTCATTCTAAAGTCCATGTCCAGCACCTGTTTTATAAATAAAGTGTTATTGGAACATAGCTATGATAACTTATTTACATATTGTCGACTGTTTTTGAGCCACAACAGCAGAGTTGAGCTCTTCAACAACATCTCACTCTGGATTTTCTTAATTATCATAAATCTGTCTGCCTATTTGTATAAGAAAGATCTGGGAAAACTTGGAATGTTCTGACCCAACTTCAAGGAATCACTAGAAGCCAATGACTTGCTACAGTCTCTCTCAGTACTTGTGGCAAAACCTTCTGAGTTTAGCTGCAGAAGTAAACGAGTTCTGTAGACCTGGTTTTATTTAGGGTCTCCCTTAAATGTGATGATGTCTCATGTTACAGAATCTTTGCTACTTGAGGAAACACACATTTATGACAGGAGAGCTTACCTCCTGTCAGGCCCTGTTACTTCTCTTTCATACATTTCCATTCATTGTTGTCAAATGTTAGATGCTGCTACTCTTCTTCTGTTACCTGCAGAAGGAGAAACTGGTAATGTTAACTACTGTTCATGAATGATCTATACCCCCAATTTATTGGAAAATCCAAACTTAAACTTGTTTGTTGATCAGTCACATCTTAAGACTTAAGTGAGAAAATGTCAGGAGGGACATATTATACACATCTCACTTCACCTTCAGCTTATGACATGAAGCAAAATTTGCCTAGATATCAAAAGTCATTGCACTCCCCAGAGAAAGGAGTTAAGCCAGGCACGATGGCACATGCCTGTATCCCAGTACTTGGGAAGCTGAGACAGGAAGATTGCAGGTTCAAAGCCAGCGTGCAGTAACTTAGTGAGACCCTCTTTCCAAAATAAAAAGGGCTGGGGGTGTAGCTCAGTGGTAGGTTGTTCCTAGGCTCAATTCCTCCCACCCTGCCCCCTACTCACACAGGAGAGAAAGAGAATGAATATGAATGAATATACACAGTTGTAGCAGATTGCTTGGGATAGTCAATACTTTTAGAATACTTTGGCCTCAATAAGCATTCTTGATTTCAACAGGAAATCCAAGTAAGATTAGGAAGCAGATTAAAGAACATGTTAAGTGCTCTCTCTGCAGTGGTGGTTATTTTAAAGGTCAGAATTCATCCCAGAAAGGGATAACCTAAACACAAAACAAAATGCCATGGTTGATCACTTGCATAACAGGCATTCTTTGCTAAGACCCTAGCACCCATGAAGCCCCACGAGAGCAAACTTTTGAAGAGGTTCAAAAGGGCTATTTAGAATGTCAGCAATTGGGTATGGATTCAGAAAAGAGGTATTGGGAGAAACCTGGATGCAAACTGCAGAAGGCTAATCTCTGGCACTCTCAGCATAGAATGTTGTAAAAGTTTTACATGAAATTACCACCGTAAGGAAAACTGGCTACTGCACTCAATTGGTGGGGAAACCTCTAAATTGCTAATGGTGATATCAATGCATGTTTTCTGTCTCTGGCATAGTCCTGGTAAAACTGTAAAGGTTGAGTAAGGACAAAAGTCCCAAACTCAGGTCTTCTTTGTGCACCTCCAAATGGGTTTCCATACAATTATACTTTGCAGTGGGAGCTTTATGTGTGTAGTATGTATGTGTGTATACAAAATATATATTATATATGGATAAATATATGTACATATAATTAAAAGGATCAAAAGCATCTATCCTCTCTGTATATAAATGTAACCTCTAATAAGACTGACCCCTAGATAGTATCTTCTCTTACACATCACAAATTTGACATAATAACACATGTTGTTGATTAAGCCTAAATATCACTAAGTCTGTTTGGACTTTTTTACAAAGCTCAATTATAGCAATGAGACACTTAAAACATCTATATTTTCTTTGGAAAGTCTATCACTTCCTTCCCCTTTCTCCCCTCTAATTTCCTTTGTTTTCTTTCCATTTTGAACTTTTTAAATATGCCCTAGTCATTCCTTCTTACCCTCAAGATAGACTGAAGCCTCTCTCTGCAGAAGAGCTATGGCTCTGTAGGGGGTAAAAACATTACATGATGTTATGTCCCCAAACTGGAGAATTGAAACCTATCTCTCTACTGAAAGGGGCACCGGTTTTATCTGGTGCATTTGTAAAGCCCTGTCACTTACTCAGAAAGCTCACTTTTCATACCCTCCAATAGCCAGGAAACATAGAAAGAACAAATGAAATTCTAAAATTCAACTTGGCAAAGTTCTCAGAGATTCCCAAGGTTCCATGGTCTAAAAGATGCCCATTGACTTTAATGACTCCTGTGGAATCTACCAACTTTGCCTTGTAATAACAGGCCTGCCCAAGCATCTAGGAATATTATATCTGATTCTAGATTCCACATGCTACTAGCAAGCAGACAAGACAAACTATGGCAAGGAGCTCAGGAAATATGTCTTGTGATCAACAGGGGTGAGGAAGTCTTTTGTCAGAATTCTCTTCAACAGACCCTGCACAACCTAAAATCAAGGACCAGATCTTCTGAAATAGATAATGTCCTCACGAACTGGCTAAAGCATCCAACCAAACTGTTGGAATGTCACACATTTTCCTCTGGGAAAAGCCACCCAGCTTCCATTGGTTCCATTTCCTTGTATTGACATCAGGTGATTTTCTGAGTACTACTGAGTACTCAGTCATCATACTAGGTAACTTTTTAGGCAACTTAATAACACAAGATTAAGAGAGCCTGAAATTTAAAATCCCTATCACATCATGTCTAGAGAAAGAGGCTTCTGTCTCCACCAAAAACATGTTTGGGACCTTTTGCCGGAGCTAATTTTCATACCAGAAGTCTCAAAGACACCAAGCTTGGAAGAGAAGTGGGGAACAGATGGTACATATTTAGAGGCTGCCTCACCTGACCCAATTTGAGGAGTAAAATGTACTACTTCTCTTTCACTTTAGAGCTTCTAATTAACAGTCCTGACATTATAAATTTCATTGTTTTATGAAGAGTAGAGCCAGATAACTCTTCATAAGTAGCCCAAATCATAGCCAAAATGATCAACAACTACCCAGAGGGGTAACTGTACCAAAAACAATGTAACACAATTGGATTTGTAACAAAAAATCCTAATGGCTACAACCTGCAAACTGGACAGAGGTTTGTTATCCTGGTAACCTCATACCTGTCCATAGGTATGGTCCCTGATATTAACCAGGGTGTTTTGATTCATCAATTTCCCCTCTTGCAAAAGGATTATGTAATTTAATGAAAGGAGAACAACTGGGCCTTTGCTTGAGACCTGAAACCTAACCACTCAAAGTGAATTCTGGATTGCTTTCTTTTCTCTTTAAGCTTCTTCACCTCGCTTTGTAAGAAGCCCAGAGGTAGGGAGCCAGCTTCCACACTCTAGTTTAGAGAAGCAATAGAGTTCCACAGTGCCAACCAGACTACTGAATTCACCAAGAGGTTCAGAATATTGAGCTGAATAAGAGTATGTGCTGTTTAAGGAGGAAATGTGTGCTTATATCCCTGTAGACTTTCTGTGGCATCTTTAATATTACTAAAGAGATCTGAGAAGCTAATAAAGAAATTATGATATTGGGTAATTTGACTAGTAATCCTATATCTGGTACTACAGACTCACTCATTGGAAATGAAATCTGTTCTGGCTTAATTTGGACACTCGTGACTTAGAAGATTACAAACTCTAATTCTTCTCTTGGTATTTGTTACAGGAGCTCAGAAGGGTGACTTGCAAGTTTTAAATGCTGCTGTGTAACTACTGTCCTATCTCATGATTAGACAAATGACTGTCCAAAAAAAAAAAAAAAAATCTAACATTTAGGGACATTGAAACAATCATTTGGAAAACCCCATACATGATCATGATTCCATAATAGCAGTGAAGACCTGGATTGATCACATCCCCAGTTGTAAATCTCTCAGCTCAGGCCAAAGAATAATAAGGGGATAAAAAGGAAAACCCCTCCTCAGGTTTCATAATTCACTAGACTTGTACACAGAACCCAGGAAAACAGTTTATTTTCTATTATTGATTTATTATAAAAGATATAACTTATGAACAGCCAGAGATGTACAGGCGAAAGCATGTGGGAAGGGATATAGTTTCCATGGCCTCTCTGAGCACACCACCCTCCTAGCACCTCCATATGCTCACCAACTCAGAAGCTCCCCTAAGACATTTTGTTTAGGGTTTTTATGGAGGTTCCATTACAAAGGATGGATTAAATCTGGTCATGGGTGACTGAACACAATCTCTAGCCTTTCTCTCCTCCTGTAAGGTGGGCTGATCATTCCCATCTTCTAGTTATATAGTTGGTTCCTCTGGAAACCTGCCCCTCTCCTTGCTGGGGAATTTCAGCCACCATTCATCTCATTAATATATAAAATACTTACCATTTATTTCAGAGATACCAGGAGTCCAAGAAGCTCTTGTATCAGGAACCAGGGAAAAGACCAAATATTATAACAAAAGATGCTATATCACCCCTATCGCTAAGGAAATTACAATGGTTTTAGGAACAGTCTCAGGAACCAAGAGCAGAGACCAAATATATATTTCAAATTATGTCACAAAGGGGATACCAAGAACTGAAACCATCCATACCCACGCAGCTGTCACTGTTAACAACTTTGCTAGCCAGCTGTCTTCATTCATATGGCATTAGCATTCTAGGAAACTTGCCCAAGAAGCTAAAGTTGCAAATAATTTTATTATTCATATTAAGAACTTTCTCAAAGTAATTTATCTGAACACTGAACTACTGAACTTACCTTCATCAAAGAATGCATTCCCTCCTCAGAGCAATAGCACTGAGTAACTATTTAATGTTCAAAAAACCTTAACGCAAAATGTGTCCAATCAGAAACAGACGAATGAGTTGCTATAGTGCCAAGACACTAATATGTGATCTATGCAAACTTGGGCATTCACCTTGCTATCAATTTTATAATGAAGTTTCTTCTTTTTTTTTTTGGTGGCACTGAGGACTGAACCCAGGAACATTCTACCTCTGAGCTACACCTCCAGCCCTATTATTATTACTATTATTTAACAGAATCTAGGTTGTAAAGGGCCTCACTAAATTGCTGAAGCTGGCCTTGAACCTATGATCCTCCTGTCTCATACTCCCAAGTATTGGGATTACAAGAGTGTGCCACCATACCTAGTTTTAATGAAGCTCCTTTAAAAAAAATAAACCTACAGAACCTCATTACACCCAACTGGTGTTCTGTTCCTTAGCACCACACACTGGGTTCAATCTGATCTCCCTGTATGTACAAAAACATTGCAGTGTCACCAATGCAACTAAAATTCAAAGATAATCACTCACTTTGATGATTCTATCTGAACACAAAGAACAATGAATTACCACCCAATAGCCCTTTTTGAGAAAAGGCTTGTGTTCTGCCTAACAATGTGAATAGGACATTTAACTTTACAGTTGTACAATTCAGCATGGCTTCCAATAATTGCAAATGAAAACTTTGCAAAGTAGGAAAAAGTAAATTGATTGCAAAATCTCAATTCATACTTTCAGCTTTCCACGAGCTGTCTAGTGAGTAAACTTTCGTTTGCTCATCCCTGATTAAATGAACCACTTCCAGACACATCCAGAATTTTATGGCCCAGTAAATTTCTCCTCCAAATTTTAGATATTTTACTAAGATCACTTTTTCAATCTACTGGCATTTTTCATTTTTTAAAATTAAAAAGTAGAAGGGTATAAAGGGGAGCTCTAAAGATTATTATTAAAGTGCACCACATTGTCCTGCTTTTGTACACTGTAATTTCTCTGAAGCTCATATCCAAAAGTGAGAATAAGACATAATTTTATGCAGCTTGCATATCCTGATTAAAAACCAGCCTGGAAGCTGAGGCCATTTAACATCTTTAATTCATATATAAGCACTGAATATAACTTAAAGACTTCTATGTAACATAGTACTAAAACTTACCAAGTAATTTAGCGAACTTGAAAATTAAAAAAAAGGGGGGGGGTAGCCACACTCTTGCCAAGTTTGCAAGATAACATTTCAAAAAGTATTCAAGTTATAATGCAAGCTATAGAGTATTAAGCAGTAGTGTTCTTTCTCAACTGGAACCCACTTGCATCAACATTAAACTAAGAACCATTCCAGACCACATAAACGTACTTCACCTTTTCTTTCCCCTTCCCAAAGGGGACAAACTGACAAGCTAATTCTTTCTCACCACCTTCAAACCTATATTGCTCCCATCCTCAGAATACAAGTTACTGTCTAAAACATAAGAAATTTGTTCACCAGCCGGGCGTGGTGGTGCATGTTTGTAATCCCAGCATTTGGGAGGCTGAGACCAGAGGATCCAGGTTCGCGGCCAGCTTCAGCTACCTAGTGAGGCCCTCTGCAACGTAGTGAGATCCAGTTTCAAAATAAAGAATAAAACATAGGGCTGGGGGTATAGCTCGAAGGTAGAATGCCCCTGAGTTCCATCCCAAGTACCACAAAAAAAAAAAAAAAAAAAAAAAAAAGAAATTTGTTCACAACATTACAATTGAAGTATAAATGATTTAAAAACCTAAACAAGGCTTTTTTTAGGCTCAAAGTCTGATTTCACATTAAACAGTTATACTTGAACCCAACACTATTTTTAGCTGCCCAGATTTTAACTTATTAATACTTACAGAACATATAACATTAGTGTAATAAATTGTAAGCAATAAAAAGTTCCCCCAAATTCATTTAACCTTTCATTACCCAGTATGCCTGCAGTACATCTGATTTTGGCCATGAGTCAGTTTCAACCACATATGTAAACTTTTTCTCCATGGTTTAAAGTGAGTATGCTCAATGATATAGCCATAACTGATTTGGTTTAAGTCAAAACTCAACTGTTCACAAAGTCTAGAGAGGTGACAATCAAGCTCATACTTTAGTTTCAAATAAGTGAAAAGCCTTATTCCAAATGGTTAGGTGTTAATGAAAGTTATCTCAAGATGTCCAGAGGTAGGTTGTATTGTGTTTGCACTTCAGCCTTGCTTTTCTGAGATTCTCTTGGCTATGCTCTCGTTTACCAAACTCATCACAAATTTAGTGCCATCATGGGAAACTCAGTGAGAGCCCATCTCAAAATAAGAAGGGCTGGGTATGTAGCTCAGTGGTACAGTGATTGCCTAGCATGTGGGAGGTCCTGGGTTCAATCCCCAGTATCAGAAAGATAAATAAATTTCCAAGAAATATATACTTAATTCTATGGAAACAGGGAGACATCTGAAGTTGAGAGAAAGTTTCTTAGGAATGTCCAGGTAACAATGTGTTAAAATTTTCTAGGTACCTGGGCTATTACGCTCCAGTCTATTAGTGACTTACTAATGACATTTCTGACATGCTTTACTAAAAACACTAAAGTCAAAAAGGTTTTAAAAAATGTTATTCAAGTTGGTTTATTTTCGCTGAATCTAAAATTACAAACTCAAATGTATTTAAGCTTTAAATAAATCAAACCTCCACTCAATTTACTTTTCACATCTTCATTTCTCATGTTTTCATTTTCAAGAGAGAACTGAGCTGAGTTGTGATTATCACCATGAAAATAGTTTTAAAAGTAATGTCACACACACCCCAGTCGAATAAAGATACAAGCTGATTTCATTAAGGCTAAAATACTGACATTACCGCTTGTAGTAAATGAATGAAAAATTATTTTCTTAAAAGATGAAATGTTAGACGTGTTTAAATATATAATTTGACCTTACAAACTATGAAACTTCCCATTTAAATCTGTTACTATCTCAAATAAAAATGCTGCTTCATATGAAATACCAATGCATCTAAACCTGAAAGGATTTCAATTCAAAATTTTACCTTTAAAATTATGACAACCAACTTATATAACCTAATTCAGTTATCTTGATAAAAACTCAGATCAAAAGTAATTTACTGTTAAGAACTCTGCCTTACAAACTATGGGAATGAATTAGGATATCCTACCTATCCCTAAAATGAATTAAGAGGTACATTCAAAAATGTTTATCTCATAGTCCAGAACTACATCCTTTATGCCTTGGTTCAACCCAAGAACACAACTACCTTGAGATAGAATTTTTTAAAAGCATCATTTACTGTAATAATTTCATGCCATAACAAACATAACTACAAATACTGAATTATGGTATTTCTGAATAGCATTTGTTGCTACATTCTGACATAAGTGAGATTTTATGATCAAAATAGAAGCCACATGCAGTGGCGCACACCTGTAATCCCAATACTTGACTTGGGAGGCTTAGACAGGAGGATCACAGGTTTGAAGCCAGTTTCTAAGCAACTTAGTTAGACCCTGTAAATAATAAAGGGTTGGAGGTATATGTCAGAGAGAGAGAGAGATAGAATGCTCCTGGGTTCCACCCAGTACCCTCTTCTCTGAAAAACAAAAACAAATCAAGAGACTATTTTCAGTACTCATAATGAATAAAAAAGATCAAGCCTTGGGGTCAGACTGGATTCAAGTCCTACCTATTTCTACCATAACTCAGCCTGTTCTGCAAGATGCTTACCTCCCTTACATGGTAATTGCTAGACCTAAATGAATTAACATAGGCAAACAACTCAGCAAATCTGACAGGCATTCTGAATAGTAGATAGGATTTAGACATACTCAGAAATCCTCATTAATACTTTTTCCAGTCCCGTTGATAATCATAAAGCAATATGTGGTAGTCAAATCCTACTTCAGAAACTTCAGTGGTAGAGTTGAATCATTATGGAATGGTGGGTGGGACAGAATTATCCAGCATTTTATTAATTTGTAAATGATCCATTTAGTTTCTGTAAGCCTCTGATATCAACAGAGAATTATTCAGATGCCTACAGTGATAATCTTCAACAACTATGAGATCATATATTTATGGAAAATCAAGATCCTACTTGTACACAGACTACATTGAATTTCCTGTAATACAGCATTTCCTAATTAAAAACCTGACATCAAATATACTAAAACACTAGAAAACAGAATGCTGGGCTAATGAGCATTATTTTTCTCAAACATCTAAAGTAAAAGAAAAAAAGACTCTCACCTTTTGATTACATATATGAAGTACATTTATAGTAATATACAGCTGTTTGTCTGAAACATTATTAAATACAAAACAATTAACCATACATACTTTCAAATATGCAACTAGAAATCATACTGGTTTTCGGCTTTAGTGAAGTGCTTAGAAAAGTTTATTTTGTGCTTAGGATCTTTTTCTAAGGCATCACACATTACATATCTAACTATTCAATGATAGAATATTTAATACCCTAAAGGAGAGGTCTTTAAAAAACTGTTGTACATTATGGTATGACAAACCTAATGGATTCACACAGAAACAGAACCTTAAAAAAGACAGAAATCATCTATTACATAATCATTGAATGCCTCATTCTGATGTTTATGGTTATCCCTTTCCATCGCAACCCTCCCCTTGCTGTAAGGTGAAATCTATGTACCACTTTGCTGATTTCCATGTGGAAAACAGCATACAATATTAGCAGTCATGAACAATATGAAGATTGCTATTTAAAAAGCATAAACACTATGATTTTAAAACATCAAGCATATACAAACTGTAAATCAAATAAAGAACTTTCTATATAAGAGAACAAAGAAACACTGAAAACATACAGAAGATGTTTATTCCTGAGTAGAATGCAAACTTTATTTTATATCAAATCAAGCTTTGAATTCCCAAAATATAAAATACCAAAGCTTTCCCACATCAAATACAAATCAGGAATGTTCACCTTCACATTAAAAAAAAAAAAAAGCCACAAAGAAATACTCAAGATAAGGTTCGACAATAATAATGTAAAATCTGGACTGAGTGGCCAAAATTAAGACAGTTCAATTTGATGGATCTCTCAATTTGCAACAACAAAAAAGTACTGCTTATGAACAGTAAATTCAATAGTGATACTGTTCATATCATCCAATTTGAAAAATATAACTCACATCAAATTAAAAAATACAAACTATACACTGAAAAAAGGAACAAAAAAAGGCAATCAACCTTTATAGGGACCAAGAGAAAACCATGGACTTATAAAAAGCTTCCTAAATCAGTAGCATATCCTATATATGATATGTAGAAAAGAAAACTGTAAAGCAAGATAGTTTCTATTAGTTGCATAATTTTAAAAATAGGAGGAAATTCTGGACTCTATCTCTAAAAGACCACAGTTATCACTGAAATACACATTTCTTGAGATAATGGGCAAAATTCCCATTTATGGGAAATGTTTTTTTTCACACAGTGAAACTGAGAAAAATTATATCAAATGAGAAATCTTTTTCTCTAATCTTCTTAAATACCCCAATAATGTAAATCTTGGGAAATGTAGTTTTTCAACTCAGACTAAAACAGGTTATTGTGAAATACACACAAATCTTATTGCTTGACACCAGATTTTCCAAAATTAAACAACTGTTTAAACCACCATAATGTTCTTAAGTGGTAGTATAAATTTTTATACTTAACTGCTTTTATTTTCTGAACGAAACTGTCCAATCTAGTGATAATTTAGACTGAACCCTGAAAAATACAAGCAAATCACAGTTCACTTCAAAACAAATGATCATTTGTTTTTGTCAAAGTCGTGATATTAAAATATCTATACAAATTAACTCGGTGTGTCTGTGGCCAATGATGGACCTACAGAGCGTTGTCTTATGGCATTCTGTGTAAAGTCTTTGTTTGTTCCTTCTTTATTTCCCGTTTCTTCTTCTGATATATCTTCTTCATCAGCCTCTTGTTCCTCCTCCACTTTTTTCAAAGGTTGAGAAAGTTCTGGTATTGATTTTTCTTAAAGACAAAGACCAAAAATGTTTTTACTGATGTAGCAGATTTGCTTTAGGGTAAAACCAAGATACAATGATTCACATGCCTATAAACTGCT
Source organism: Graphiurus murinus (assembly GCA_004027655.1). NCBI lineage: Eukaryota > Metazoa > Chordata > Mammalia > Rodentia > Gliridae > Graphiurus > Graphiurus murinus. The sequence goes on from PVLC010037708.1 coordinate 12,840, forward strand.
TTGGCATTTATGCTTAAATTTCCCAAAGGAATAAATGTTTAAGAGAAGGGGGGACGCCGGGCGTGGTGGCGCACGCTTGTAATCCCAGCATTCGGGAGGCTGAGACCAGAGGATCCGGGTTTGCGGCCAGCCTCAGCTACCTAGTGAGGTACTCCACAACTTAGTGAGACTCGGTTTCAAAATAAAGAATAAAAAATAGGGCTGGGGGTGTAGCTCGGAGGTAGAACGCCCCTGAGATCAATCCCCAGTACCAAAAAAAAAAAAAGAGAAGGGGGGAAAACTGGTTTGAAGATCCACTTTACTTACCCAATTCATTCTAATTACCCACTTATTTATAAATTGAACTCAAATTAATGAACCAGCACTAATGTGAATGTGAAAGTTTTAAGAAAATATACTGCATTAAAAAGAACTATCTTATATTAATTTGCTATTTATCTTCTGGTTTATAAATATACTAAAACTTCAACACTATCCTGTCTCAGTTCCCAGGGAAACAAAAATCACAAATTTACAATTAAAGGTCATACTCTTGTTTACATTTTTTCCCTAGCCTCATAAATGTGCTTCCCCTTCCTCATCTATATAATTTTATTGAGGTATAATTACAATGTACAAATATTAAGTGTACAGCTCAATATATTTAAATATGTGCACATATACACACAATCCCCCCTATTAGTTGAGGCCAGTTGCTACTTAAGCTCAGAGCACACCATGTTATTGAGGCACAGGAGGTGGAATTGGGCCAAAGAGCTTTGCCATGTTTACTGATCCCAGACTGCCCCTAATCCTAGGCATTGGGGGATTGGGGGAGGGGTTAATAAGTAGACCAAACTATAGGAAGAACCTCCAGTTGTGGACAACCTGTTGTTTGGCCTGCTTACCATCCCTCTTTATGTTGGGTTAATATACCCTGTCCTATGCCACATCCCACATGGTTCTAATGAGTACAGTTTACAATAGTGATTCTCCACACACAGTGATGGTATCCCCCAAGGAACACTAAGCAATGTCTGGAGATATCACTGGTTGTCAAACGTAGGAGGGCAGTGCTACTGGCAACTATTGGGATACTCGTGAACATCCAACAATGAATAAAAAAATAGCTCATCACAATGAAAAATTATCTGGCCAAAAAGGGCAATAATGCTGTGGTTGAGAAGCCTTAGTTATAGTAACTTGTCCAAGAAGTGAGCCCTTTATACAAGTGGAATGCACCAAAATTACTCTAAAAGATAGGGGGGAGTACAGGAAGAAAATGGACTTCCTTTTTACGCTAGGATTGTGAATAATGGCTCCCTATGATCTTATGTTACTGACTAAAAGTCAAGCTGAGACTGGAACAAGTAAAGGTATGGAAAATTGAGAAATTCAAAAACACACAGCATTTAACAACATCTGTAACCCACGGATCCAGTCAACTCTATTCTCAGACATGACCCCAAAAATTCCTATTTTGCTTAAAAGTAGACTGTGCGAGGTTTCTTTCGCTAGCAACTCCAATCTACACTAAACATACACACTGGAAAGAAACTCAAATCATGTGGCCTGCTCCGGATGGGGCAATATCACATTAAAGTCTGAATTAATATCTAACAGTTATGTCACTAAAGGAAAACAAACCAAGTAGTCATACACTCAGTGAACACTTGCTGAGTACTTAGTATGTATCACCAGGATAACATGAGCATTACATACCTATCCCTTTAAATAATTTGGAAAGATGCTTACAAAATCCATTATTTTATGCCCTTCAATCTCTAAATCTACAGATATTTAAAGAAATAAATTTATCTAATAACTCTTACTGTGGACCCTAGTAGAAAAAACTGTGGTTTGACATGAATTAGCTAACCTGTTTTTAAACATTCCTTTCTAAGAAATGAATTTGCTTGTAACTTGATAAGAGGTAAAGCATCATCTCTGCCACTTTGGAAGATTTCTAAAATTACACCTACTCACTGTTTCACCCCTTTTGAGAACACTTCCTTCCCTTTCTGTATACCAGCTGCATATCTCACAGTGTATCCAGGTGGGGAGCCTGCCAGGGTCAGCATTCTTTTTATACATTTGTACAGTCAAGATGAAAAGACAAATTCTTTCATGGGCAAGGACCTAGACATTTTGCTATTGGCAACCATTTCTCTAAGATGGTGTTTTTCAAGCAGCAGTCCTCAGACCAGCAGCATTAACTTCACCTAGAAATTTGTTAGAAATCCAAATTCCCAGCTCTGCTACAGAACTTCTGATCCTGGTCCAGGAAAGGGAATGGCATTCT
>PVLC010037709.1:0-15141 GCA_004027655.1 Graphiurus murinus
AAAAAAAAATTTTTTTTATTTTTTTTTTTTTTTTTTTTTTTTTTTTTTTTTTTTTTTTTTTTTTTTTTTTTTTTTTTGTGGTACTGGGGATTGAACTCAGGGGCATTCTACCTCCGAGCTATACCTCCAGCCCTATTTTTTATTTTTTATTTTGAAACCGAGTCTCACTAAGTTGCAGAGTGCCTCACTAGGTAGCTGAGGCTGGCCGCAAACCCGGATCCTCCAGTCTCAGCCTCCCAAATGCTGGGATTACAAGCGTGCGCTACCACGCCCGGCTATTACATTTCCTTTTGGATGATTCACTCTACACTTACAAAATGCCAACTCTCTGCTAGGTATTGGTTGAAACCTCAGGACAGAAAATGAGTAAGACACATTTTTCCTCAAGAGTTTAAAATCTGGTTGAAATGGTACTAGAATAAGTTTGTCACTGTAATAAAATGACAGTTCTGTAGCTGATGACTCTTAAGTGATTGCGCCTATTCTCACAGAGAAAACAGTGGAGGAGAGTCAAGAGGTACTAAGTGTTCTGCTCCTGAAAGATGATAGTCTTTGTTATGGTCATGGTAGTAGAGAAATTTCAAGGTTCAAGAGGAACACAAAAGGACAAATATATGGAATGTCATCATGTTACAGTGTGATAGGGAAACTGAGAAGATTTTTTTTCTTTTGTTTTTCTTTCACTAAACAAATTATTTTAGTATTTTTCAACAAAACCATGGCTCTGGGAAGGTAGCCAGGGCATTTCCTCAAGGACCTTTTTTGTCAAATGAATGAGATTACATTCTAATTAACCATAGTTTTAATTTTCCCTTGTAACTATATGCGTATACATATATACTGAAGGAAAGAATTAAGTCATTCAGTAGTGAGGGAAAGTGACATGGTATCTTTATTCTTAGAGCTGTGTCTCATACTTTAGCTTCCCTTATCAACTACTTCTCTTTCATGACCTTTTAAAAAGATATCTGAGAAAAACTATGGTTTGTTAGAAAGATTGTTTTATTAGTGAAATGCACTAAATCACTTTTCAGAATTTTTACTGGCACCAATAGTTGTTTCTTCACGGAGTCATTTCCCTGAGAATGTGCAATGTTCATTCCATGTTCAATGCAAGGCTCATTGAATGAGCCTTGAGGGTGAATGAAGAACAGTGAAACAATGGGAAGGATTTGCTCTGACAAGCTCTGCTTCTGAGCTGAGGAGGGTCTACACTGTGTGGATGTGGATGTTTCTGATTCTTCCATCGAACTGAATAAAGACATCTAAGAATCAGATCAAATGTGTATATAGGTACTCTGAAAGAAATACCAAAGATAAATGAAACTTCTATCTCTTTGATGAGGCAGTAGCATTAAAATAGTAGTAAATTAAACAGTTTTTAGTGTCCTTACTAATACACACAACACATATACATATCTATCTATATATCTATCTACCATCTATCTATCATCTCTATCTATACATATCTGTACATATAACTAGCTAGCTAGGTAGCTAGATAGATAGATGTATTTTGTACTAGGGATTGAACCTAGGGGCATTCTACCTATGAGCTACATCCCCTACCCCTATTTTACTTTTTTATTTTGAGACAGGGTCTCACTAAGTTGCAGAGGGCCTCATTAAGTTGCTGAGGTTGTCCTTGAATCTGTGATCCTTCTGTCTCAGTCTCCAAAATACTGTGATTACAGGCACGTGCTATCATGCTCAAAATAATATATATTTGGGTTGATAAGATTATGTAAAGACATTTTTAAAAAATCACAAACATGTCTGACAAAAAGCATCATTGTGGCTGAGTTCAAAGACGATTTCACTTAAATGGTATTGTGTAGCAATAACATCCTGGTGGTCAGCATTATTTGTGAAACTGAAATTGAAAAAGTAACCATGTTCAAATGGTCTCCTTAGTGATTCTGTAGCTAATGCAGCCTAGATGACATTTGGGTAAAGTGAAGTGTGTTTTGAAGCTGCAATAGACATCAGTTGAGGTCTGGAAATTATTTGCTGAAATGATGTACTAGTCTAATACAAATCAGAAGAGTGGAAACTTTGTGTTTTATATCATCTGGTTGTTTAGAAATGTTTTTGCAGGATTTCTCTTCTTTAGATACAGTCACTGAGTAGCTATTTGGAGGTGTAATTGAATTTAAGTCTCATCCAAATTGTCAAAAAGGATCTTAGAGAGAAACAGAATTCCAGGAGCAACATGAAAATACAGCTTAAACATAAGGACAGTGTCACAGGGCTGCTTATTTCTGAGCACCAAGAATTGAGCACACTTCTAATTTAGTTGATAGGTACAGGTGGGTCAGTCTTTTTGTGACATGTAGTTTAAAAAAAATCTAAACACATTGGGAGATCTCTTTGGAGGGGCTCACTATTGCATATTTAAATATCTATATCCCTAATTTATGTGTTCACTCTCCATCCTAACCAATACACATGGCTTGCAGCACTGAATTATTCAATAGAGAGGCACCATGGAATTCATTGTGGAATGGCATGTTTCTCTCTTTTACATCATTCAGAGAGCTTATCAATGATCTCTAAATATCCTGACTTTTCTCTTTATCATCAATGAATTTGGTTGCATAATTTTGCAAAAATGCTGAATACTTTATTTTTCATAGGATTGATGTATTTACTTTCAAGGCTGATATAGATCATAAGAATTATTTCATAAAGTAGTTACTGGAAGTTTAGACAGTCACCCCCAACTCTTTACTTCTTTTCTTCACCAGAGTTCATGGACATAAAACCTCATCTTGTGTCAAAAATTCCCAACAAAAATACTTGTCAGTTTTATGCAGAGTCTGAGGCCAAAGTTGTTTTAAGTTACCTTTCTAATTAATCTCAACTTAAAAAATATAACCCTGCTGACATGACTTTAAAATTGTCACTTGCAATGCCAGGTTATCTCCCAAAAGTTAAATGGCAATTTTCTAAATCTCTAGTCATATAACGTTGTGTTGCCCCATGACTCTTCTGATCTTGCAATATGCCTTCATATGCTTTGCACCACATTTTATTAACATTTGTTCTAGTCCTTAGAATCTCCTGTTAGATGGAAATTCCATCTTAATCAACTTGGGTCTTAAGCTCTGACCACCATCATTTCATCTTTCTTAGAGCAGTGTAGGATTTGGGTGGGTGTCTAGTAATTTACAATCAAATGAATGTAAAAGAAAACTGATTTCACCATCTTATGATATATTTAAATGCTATAGATTTATCTTTTGGACATATCTCAGGAAAATAAAAGAATCCAGAATAAACCATAATCTTGGTGTTAGTTTCCAAGGTTTTAGGCCTTGTCTACTTTTTATAGGAATTCTAGTTGGGTTTAAACAAGTATTGTTGCCTATTCACAGTGTCCTTCTCTTCAAAGAGACAATGGTTCATTTGTATTCCTTTTTTTAAGTCTATTTTAAAAGGTTAGCTCTTGTTCATACATATACTCTAAATGACTACGAAAATTCTTTAGTTTTTTAGGAAATTGTGATCACTGAGTGTGTTCTATATAGAAAGTTTAACAGAAAAGAGAAAAATAACAGCAGATCTTCCTTATTAGTTTTTCGTCTTTTCATATTATATGAAAGAAAACATTATATGCTTGTGAGGACTTATGCATGTCTATCTCTATGAGACCAAATTCAATAGTTGTGCAGTCAATGTTGGGTCGATGAAGTTGTGTAGGCTGGAACAAAAAGGACACAACATCCAAATTGCTTGAGTTTGGTCCATGGATATAATACACACACACACACACACACACACACACACACACACACACACACATATATATATATCTCCAGGATTTTATTCTATTTTAAACTCTTCAATTTGTATGGAACTTAAAATATTTTTCAACAATGAGAACAGAGATAAAACTACACAAATGTTTAATTCATGTATTACAAAAGATATTTCAAAGAAAGTCTTGATGAAAATGTTTCACCCTATAATTAAAATTTCTTATCTTTCAACAAATGAAAGCAACAGTACCATAGAGAAATGTTTAGTCTTTCATCAGACAACCATTATTTAAAATGCTGTACACATTAGGTCTTAAAAATATGCCATTTGAATACTTTGAACTAAAAATACATATGGCACTGATCTGGTTTCCACTGAAAATGCCAATCTGCTTGGAATTAGGAGACAGAGACTATTTGGAGGCAGGTGGACTTTTCCTTGGGTATTTTCTTTGAGTTTACTTGTTTAATTAGGTTGGCTCCAGTTCTAAATAGATATCCTGAAGGATTCAGAGTCAAGGGCCTGCACATCTTCAAGTTGGCCAACAAGGGAAAAAAGTTAGAACTTCAAGTTTAGCAAGCTGGACCTATTCAGCTAATGACCACATAAATTTTAAAAGCTGAAGTCCACGTGTGAAGCTGGGCATGGTGGTATATACTTACAATCCCAGTACTTGAGAGGCTGAGACAGGATGATCATAGGTTTGGGGCCAGCCTCAGCTACCTCGTGAGGCACTCCACAACTTAGTGAGACTCTGTTTAGTGAGACCCTATTTCAAAATAAAGAACAAAAATAAGGCTGGGGGTATAGCTCAGAGGTAGAATGCCCCTGAATTCAATCCCTAGTACCACACACACAAAAAAAAGAAAAAACAAAGAATAAAAAATTGGGCTGAGGGTGTAGATTAGAGGTAGAATGCCCCTGGGTTCAATCCCCAGTTCTGCAATAATAATAATAATAATAATAATAATAATAATAATAATGTCCACTTGCATTCTTGCATTGGTTTAGGCTAAATTATTTTAATCATAGAAGGTTATGGGTAGGAGGAATCAAGGGAAAAGAAAACAATCAGCTATTAAGCATGAGTTCCATTAGCCAGCTGCTGGGACAAATGTGTAACATCTAGCATCTTATTTAATTCTAAAAATATATTCCATGAGATAGGTGCTATTGTTATTTTCATTTCTTGGCTGAGGAAAATTATTTTGAAAGGAAAAGAATTTTCCTAAGGTGATCAGTGAAGCCAGATGTTAAATTCAAATTGTGCTACACAGTATTGTATCTTAAACAACTCTGATGCATTCTCATTTCAGGGAGTTGCAAGTCATAGCTTAAGTGAACCCCTTAATATTTCATGACGGGAGAGCAGAGGTTTGTATCCAAGTCTCTATCTGGTCAAGCCAAAGGAAGTGAAATCAGAGATTTACTGAGGAGTGTTTTCTTAACATGGCTATATAATATTTAAGTGGATCAGAGTAGGGTGAGAGTTCACTCCAGTTTGTGGATCTGGGCAGAGTGCCAGCTCCTCAATGATCAATCCCTTTGATGAAAATGCTTACAAACGCCCTCATTACAAAGACTCTGAAACTCTGCCAATAGAGTGGAATGTACCTATTTTCCCTCCAGATGGTGCCCTCTGTCTTCAAGAAACTTAGCAGCTGGCCATGCGTATTGGCTCTAAATTAGATGTTCACTTGCCTGAACCACTTTTCATCCTTTTGTCTTTACCTGTCTTGCCTCATTTCTGTAGTGCCCCTTCCATTCTTCTAACAAAATCAGATACTACTAATAAAAATAAAACTAATTGCTATAGACTTTCTGGATTGTGCTTATATATTTTTCATGAAGTTTTGTGATCATCACAACAATATTTTCAGATAAAGTTTTAGTCCAACTACTTTAAAATGAGTAAACGAAAAATACACCGAGTGCTATCTATGTGCATGCATATTCTATCACACCAAATCTCAATATGATGTATGGTTACAATGCACTAATAAACATATATATTAAAAAAGAAAAAAGAACTAAATGAAAATTCCTGGTGCCCACAAGCCTGCAGAGACAGAGGCAGGACTTGAACTCAAGCTCTGACACACAAACCAGTTTTCTAGCCACACTCTAGGTAGGATGACTTTATCTTGCCCGAGACAGCTGTTATCTATGCTTTTTGCCTTGTCATAATTCTTATCAGTGACCCTTTTCATTTTCAGTGTCCCAGTTTGAATGAAAAAGTCACTTTAGTGAGTTAAGTGAAATCAGTCATAAATTTTCTTTCTCTGGGGGTATCAAATTGTTATCCTTGATCTGTATTTTGGTGGATACTTTTATTTCTATAAAGACTTCCATGAATATATAAGGAAATCTTGGTTTTTTGAGGGTTTGTGAATATTTCCATGGCCTCTCCAGTAAAGATAGGGAGACTGGAATATATATATATATAGGCTTGGCCTTCTCATGTAGAATCGTTTCACCTGCTCTGGCTCTCAACTGTGATACTTTGGTAGAGACACACTTTGCTGTCTATACAGGCTAAGCCATGTCTGCCATTTGAACACAAAAAATGGAGTATGCATACATAACTGAAGGCTCCTTAAAATGTATTCTTTTATCTACAGCTTAAGCTTCCTGTTTACCATGTATTCTGCCTCTCTATGTCCTTCCACTTTGTATCACCTATTGTTGTTATGTAGTAAATATAAGATGAGCTGAAAAGTGACTTAGAGATTAGAATACCCTGTTATATAAAAGAATTTGAGAAGAGAATTCCTTATCCTATTATCAATGTTAGATTTTAATGAAATAAAGGATAGAATCAAGAATTCTGTTATTTGCTTGTGGCAAGAAAATTTCTCAATAAACTTTCGTAAGCAAATGACATAAATTCACTTACTGATATTAGAAATGCTTATTGAGTGACTACAATGTGCTAGCTACTAGATTATTTGCCAATTTGTAAATCACCCCTAGTCCCATATCTTTATCTTTGCTATGTTAATATAAAGAATACCAATAAACATATAGCAGGTGTTCTATAAAACAGTGATGAAAAATGAAATCACTCAAAGAGCATTACTAACATATATATATATCCACAGATTCAAAGGTTTGGAGTGAGGCTTGAAGAATATTTTTTTTGGGGGGGGGTACTGGGGATTGAACTCAGGGGCATTCTACCTCCGAGATATACCCTCAGCCCTATTTTTTATTCTTTATTATGAAACCGAGTCTCACCAAGTTGCGGAGTGCCTCACTACGTAGCTGAGGCTGGCCACGAACCCAGATCCTCCGGTCTCAGCCTCCCGAATGCTGGGATTACAAGCATGTGCCACCACACCCGGCTGAATATATTGTTTTAAAAACCTTCTCAGGTGATTTTTTTTGATACTTACAACCTTGATTAAAATTGGAAATTGTATTCTAAGGTGAATTTTGGGGTGGCTCCAAGGCCCTTTGGTTCTTTCTAATCCCACATCCCACTAGAGTAATAAAGAGCCACAAGGGTACAGATGCAAACAATGGGCAAGATGAATTTGGTTGTTTCAATTGGGGAAATGGAGGAATTCTGCAGCATTTATGGAGTCTTGGATTTATTGGGTCAAAACATTCAAGGATGCACAAGAATAGTTAATATTTTGTTTTCTTTATTTCTCTTGCAATTTTTAATTTGGATATATTTCACATGTTTCATAACTTTTTATGATATGGTTAGTTTATCTGAAAATAGCATAGTGAAATGGTATTAAAATACCATTACTGGCCAAGGACAACAAATAAGCTTTCATTGGAATTGAAACAATAACTTCTTCTTCTTCTTCTTCTTCTTCTTCTTCTTCTTCTTCTTCTTCTTCTTCTCTCTCTCTCTCTCTCTCTCTCTCTCTCTCTCTCTCTTCCTCTTGTTTAAAAGTGATAGGAATTGAACTAAAGCTTGTTTAGACAAAAAATTTAATATACTGTTTTTCAGCACCATCTGATACTGGACTTAGAGTGTAATCTCTCTATCCTTATCTCTATTTTTATCTCTATCTCTTTCTGTGTTTATTTGTGTCTCTTTCTCCTACTTATGCATAGGCCTGTGGATAGTATAGTGGTTTGGATTTAGAATGCCCCACTAGTCCTCACAGAAATAAGGTACTGATGTTGGAAGCAGGGCTTGATTGCTAAGGAGAGGTCCTTGGGGGGAATGTAGCCTTAGGAATTATAAATGGTTATCTCCTCTCTTTGCTAGCTCTCTGCTTCCAGCTTCTATGATGTGAGAGTAGAGTCTTGTGCTCTCCCTTTCTCCACTTCCTACCAACATGCCCTAAACCTTACACACCCACCTGACACATACTGAACCTCTAAATCTCCAAAAACTTCAAGCAAATAAATATTCCTTCCTCCAAGTTGTATGGTCAAGTGTTTTGAATTATAGCACTAAAAATGTTGACCTAGACAGAAATTGGCATTAGAAGAGTGGGGTTAGTGCTAATTCTAAGTCTGACTGTGTGGATTGTGAATCTTTGGAACTGATATGTGGGAGGAAAATGAAAAGGACAAAATGATGATATGAAGGTGGATAGTAGAGACTGTGTTCAGAAAAATTCAGAGGACAAAGAGGACTACATAAGAAAATTGTGTAGAGAACACACTTGTTACATTCTGGCAAAGAACTTATTGGAATTTTGCCCATGTTCTGAAGCTTCTCATGAGTCTGAATAAAATCATGGGCTGAATAAGCTGACAAAAGAAATCTCAAAACAGTAAGATATCCAAAATGCATTATGGATAATATCAATGTCCGCATTCAGCAAATTATGTACTCTAAATTTTGGGAGTGTAAAGCGAAGCAGAGAGGCTTTATAGATTTTCAGTTTGACCAGAAAGGCATGTGTAAAACTGGGACTAAGAGAAACGATGTTATGGAAAAAAGTAAGATGGATGAAAGCAAGGAGGAAGTGGTGGTCAGATGGAGGTTGGCCCAGCAGCATCCTGGATGAGGGTGAGGCTAGCAATGGCCAAAATGGACATGGGCCCAGTGGTAGTGATTAAAGAGGGAGTGAATGAATACCTTCCTGCTGGTAGTTGATCTTGGTGCTCAAATAGCATTGGCTTTGCTGGAAAAAATGGTCATGGATTTTCTCTACAGATTTCAAAGGAAAACCTGAGAATCCAGGCAATATATGGCAGGTTAAAAATCTCCAAATGGGGCCCAAATGGGGCCATTCGTGAAGCAGAGAGGGTGGAGCCAAGGTTGCAATTAAAACCCTTGAGATTTAGAGATGCCAGAAATATGGAATGACTCCAGGAAAGGCTGCAAGCGTCAGGCCATGGAGACAAGCTACCTGAATGAGTATGCCACACATTGCAATCAGCTAGCTATAGGGGAAGGGCTGCCAGGTCCCCTTGGACATTGCATCTCCCCACCACATGTCCTAGATGCCAGAAATTAAGCCACAGGATTAAATACTTGCCCTGATAAATTTAAATACTGTTTTGGTCCCATTTATTCTTTCTATGTTCCTATTTCTCTCTTCTGGAGGGCAAATGTTTACTCTCTGCCATTGTACACTGCATGTACATAACTTATATAACTTACTTTTTGTTTTTACAGGGGCTCACAGACAAGTATTTGAGTCTCAGAGGAGAATTTGGACTTTTGAGACTTTGGAGGGATGCTAAAACTGTTAAGATTATAGAACTCTTGGAGATTAACTAAATATATTTGCCTTGTGAGGTGGCTGTGAGGTCTAGAGGGCCAGGGGTTGAGTATAGTGGCTTGGATTTGAAGCCATTAGAATTTCCCCCTGGCCCTCACAGAAATAAGGTAGCAATGTTGGAAGCAGGGCTTGATTGCTAAGGAGGGGCTCTTGGAGTGTGGCCTTGAGATTATATATGACTCTCTCCTCCCTTTTCTGGCTCTCTACTTTTGGCTTCTATGTTGCAAAGGTGGAGGCTTGTACTCTCCCTCTCTCTGCTTCCTGTCACAATGCAGAGGAACTGTTTGCAGAGGACTGTACTCCTTCTAACTGGGTATTTGACTACTATATCTTGTAGTGAGCCCTAAAACTTTGCATACCTGCCTGACACAGACTGAGCCTCTAAATCTCCAAACACTTTGAGCAAATAAATATTTCTTCCTCTAAATTGTGTGGTCAGTTGCTTGTACCTAACAAAGATGTATGATTACAATACACCAATGAATAAAAACAACAACAACAAAAAACCAAAATAAAACAAATTGTGTGGTCAGTTGTTTTAGATTACAGCAGTGAAGATGTTGACCGAGATATTAAGGAATTTGTCTGACTTGTAATATTAGGGTGGAGACTGGCCTACTTTAAAAATTAAAAATGTAACTTATAGTGAGTCTTTGAGTCAGCATGTATCAGTATACCTGAAGATTGAAATTGGTCACATGGGCAATCAATTGTGCCTACATAATAGAGTCTCAATACAAATTCTGAGCATGCTGAGCTCCTCTGGTTGACACTACTCTATGCATGTTGTCACACATCAGTGACAGGAGAGTAATGTGGAACCTCCATGGGGAAAGGACAATAGAAGCAGTGAGTTTGAAAGCTTCCGAACTCTGTCACAGGTGCTTCTTTCCTTGGATGACTTTTATTTGTATCTTTTCCCTGTATTAAACTATAGCCATAAGAATAATAGCTTTCAATGATCTCTGTGAATCCTCCTAGATAATTATCAAGCATAAGGGTGGTTTTGGCAATGCTTCAAACTCACAGTTGGTGTCAGCAATGAAGGAAGGCAGAGGACTGTACTCCTTCTAACTGGGTAATTGAATATCTCTTGGAGTGAGCCCTAAAGCCTTTTCATCCTTGTATTTCTCTGTTGCAGACAGTCTATCCCTACAAGAGCATATATAAGGGAGGAAATGGACACAGAGAGCTCTAGGCTTGAATTGGTATAGTTCAGAAGTCTCAGAGGAGAGAGAGATAGATGTCTTTCTCTAACTCATTACTTTAAAATGTGGGACCAGAGGTCTAAATGGCCTGAGATCTAAGCCCAAACTTTGGAGCAATCACCACAACTACTGAGTATTAAAAAATGATTGGGAGCCCCACCAGAATAGTAATGTGAGTATCAGTGGTGTGATAAAAAACACATTTCCAAAAGAATAAGAGTCATTGTGTGTGTGGTGGAGGGGAGAGGAGGAATGGTTTTGAAGTTCATTTATGCAAAAAAAACCTTTTAAAGATTGGATAAAATAAAATAATCTTTATCTTTGACATGTTTCCTGAGTCCTAAAGTTCAAATAAAGTATGGTTCTTCCAGTAACCACCACATCCAAAGTTAAGTTTCAACAAAGTTAGTTTTTTTTTTTTTTTTTTTTTGTGGTCCTGGGGATTGAACTCAGGGGCATTCTACCTCCGAGCTACACCCCCAGACCTATTTTTTATTCTTTATTTTGAAACTGGGTCTCACTAAGTTGTGGAGTGCCTCACTAGGTAGCTGAGGCTGGCCGTGAACCCTGATCCTCCGGTCTCAGCCTCCCGAATGCTGGGATTACAAGCGTGCGCCACCACGCCCGGCTAGCAAAGTTAGTTTTTACTGACGTGTGGAAGCATGTCTCTGAAGACATGGAACATTCACAGGAAAATATATGCTTAATTATAAATAGACACACACACACAAACACACACACACACACACATACACACACACACACCACTATCACCACCACCACCAGCAACAAAAACACCATTATAACAGCCTAAAGTTTCATTTAGTCATATTAAAATTATATCCAAGTTGTATTTTTGTTGCAGTTTTGAATGTAACCAAAAAATCTCCAGATATTACTATTATTATTTTTATTATGCTGAAATTCTGATATACTTAATTATTGTGCAACATAAGTGAAATCCTCCTTGGGAATACAAACTGTTTTTCTCCTTTTACCCTCTTCTTTCACTTTATCCTCTTACTTCTACCCCATAATTTTGTCCCGTTTAATAAGTGAAAGAAAATGAGAATTATTTTTAAATTTTATGGTTAATTCAAGAAATTGGTAGAGTGACATTATATATTTTTTCACTAAGAAACTTGGAAATATAAAAATGTGACTTGAACCATTTTTGGCACATTTTTACATTTAAGATGCTCTGTAACCAAGATTCATTTCAAAATATATGCTGAAGGCCAGATGTGGTTGTGCATGCCTGTAATCCCAATACTTGGGAGGCTGAGACCATAGAATCACAGATTTGAAGCCAGCCTCAACAGTTTAGTGAGGCTTTCATCAACTTAGTGAGACCCTGTTCCAAAAAGAAAGAAAAAACAAAAAGAAATAAGGGTGAGGGTGTAGCTTAGAGGGAAAATTCCCTGGATTAAATACATACATACACACACACACACACACACACACACACACACACAAAACACACACACACAAAAACACTAGCTATCATATTCTCTCTCTCACATTTTTTCCAGATAAATCTCTTATAACTTTATGATTCTATAATGGATTCCACTTTTAGTAGCAAGGGGACTTGACATTAACCTCATGCTAAGTGAAGTGAGTTACACTGAAGCAGGTCCGATCAGGAGGCAGAAGAGAGAATGGCTTGGGACACAGATGTGGGGGATAGATTATCTGTTATATACTGGCTTTGTGAACTTGATCAAGCTGTTTTCTGTCTTAACCTCAGTGTCTTCATTTCTATAAAGAGAATAGGGATTTTTAGAGGGTTAAATGGGTTAATATTTGTAAATGCTTGAAATCATGAGTGGCATGTGTGATAGTCATTATTATTATTTTACTATTATTATTAGATAATGGTAAAACTTTTTGCCACATTTTTTTCTTTTAACCTACACATAACACAATTCTTGAAAGAGAGCAGCACATTTTCACCTTCACTGTTGATGTAATGAAAATGTTCAGTAAATTCAAGCACTAGCTGCAAAAGGCTGATGCAAAAGTAAGTGTTAGATAGCTTTGCCTAAAATGAAGTGTTTCATTTAAAAGGATTACATTCAACAAAGTAAGAGCACTCTAGAAATGCTTAAAGCTTATTTTTAATATTAACTCAAGTGATTTTTCTATCTGCATTAGTAAGGAGTTCAAAATAAAATTACAAGTTAGATTTCTCAAGAGGTCTAAAAATGACATGATTGTTTAGGAACAAACACAAATACATTGATAGAAATGGGGATGTACTTATGCAATAAGATAATTAGTTGAAATAAGATCACATGTGTATGTGGAAACAAGATGAAATCATAACAGCAGGAGAACTTGATTACTGTACTGAAACTTGATTAGATTTTCCTCCAGGGACTTGCTGCAAAAAAATGAAAAATGCTAAAAATTGCAATGCTATTAGTGGAACTATAACAGATAATAATGCAAATTCAAGATGATTATTTTTAAAAAGAGGAGTAAAATCTTTAAAGTAGTTAGTTTATTTCGAGGAAAATCAATTTATTGTTTAAAAATACCCTTATGTATGTTGGACTGCTTCTTTATGAAATTGACAATAGCTATTTCTAGATTCTGTAGAGTCAAAAACAAGTTTTGTCAGTATGTGATTCCATGAAGTCTGCTTACTCAATTTTGACATATATGGACAATAGACTTTGTGGTCTCTACCTAGTATTAGCACCTTGTCATGACAATTCTTGAAGGGTTACTTGGGATTTTAAAAATATGTGAACAAAACTTATGAAAGACATATTACCTATGTTTTGGAGTGATAAACTTGTATTTATTGTTTACAACACAGAATTTTACATAGTGACATACTACATAAATATATAATACACTGCTGTCTTTAGTCACATTAGAATTAATGATACTTTTAATGTGTGTGAATTAGGGACCAGTTCCAATGCAAACTTGATTCATCTTTTGCCGTTTGTTTATATTTACTTAACATAAGAAAATTTATTACAGCAAAATTTAATTTTAGTACAGAAACTTTTGAAATTAATTTTTAGGAAGGCTTTATTGTATTCTGGTATAGATTTTAAATGCAGGATGCCTGCTCTTTGACTGAATTTCAAGAATGTCTATATGAAACTTCCAAATAAGGACAAAGAGCTGTCCCTGAGTCTTTTGAACCTTTTGGATTTTCTCTGCCCTGGTCAGCACATATTGTCCCCAAAGTTGATGATAATCCTATTTCAAAATATTTGATTGGAAGAAGTCACTTCTTACTTGAAGCTAGTACTGAAAAGTGTTTCACAATGATGCTTCCTCTGTGTTATTATTAGACATTTCCACAGTGAATGTTAATTATATCCTAAACACTAAATGCTCCACAGTACACTGGGGACAAGTTCTAGAGCCTAGGAAATGAGGAGGGTAACGTCACTCTTTAGTCAACAAAATGAGCTCTATGTATGTGTAATTGCTGAGCTTTGGTTATATAACTAAAAGTTTTCATAACTAGATTCACTCTCGAGATATAAAGACCAATTATTAAGTATATTAGTTTTATAGGGCTGCCCCATCAAAGCAGTGAGTGGCTTAAATAGTGGAGGCTGGAAGTCTGGGGTCAACATTTGGGCAGGATTGATTTCCTCTCTGTCAGATGTCCTTCATCTGTAGCGGCCTCTCATCCCTGACTCTTCATGTTTTCTTTTCTCTGAATGAATCTTGTCCAAATTTCGTGTTCTTATAAAGACACCAGTCATATTAGATTAAAGCCCAGATTAATGACATCATTTCAATTAGATTATCTCTTTAAAGACCCTGTCTTGGCTTTTCACTTTGTTGATATTTGTTATTTGTGACTTTACCTTGTATACCAATGGGCAGCATAACATGAAAAGAAAGGGAAGCACAGTCTTTATCAAGAAAATGAAGATTGGATATATACTTTTTTAAATGTAACTGGTTTTTAGATATAGAGGTTATATGGTTTCTTCTAACTATGACACTATTACAGCCATTTGGAACACTGGCAGGTCAAACTGGAATTGCCCTAGGAAAACCAGTTAATGGTTACCATAGTTTCAGGCAACTAGTGGACTTTGCTGGATAGTCTAAACAAAAGCATTTTTATGTTTGAATTAAAGATCAGTGGGGACGGAGTGAGACACGTCTCAAGAGCCGCTGTGAGCTCGATTCAAAGCAGTCGCGGATCCAGTTTTTTGAAAAAAGAAAAAAAGCAACAAAAAGGTGGAAAACGCTGCGAAAACTGGAATACAGCTGAGCAGAACCTGGAAGACCGACCAGAGAGAGCAAAGAAGCCCGTCTCCGCGGCCCCGGCGCCACACCGCCAGGCATAAGCCGCCACTGAGCCGGCCCCCGGCGTGGAGTCTACTAAGAAAGAGACAACAACCCTCGGCACCCCACCGGCCAGAGCTGAAGTGAGCGACCCCTGAACTCCTCATCCTAGCCAGGCGGCATTTCGAGGCACC
>PVLC010037710.1:0-15132 GCA_004027655.1 Graphiurus murinus
CAGAGTTTTGATTCCCACCTTAATGGCGCCGCGGGTATTTGCAGAGCCCAGGATTCACACTCTTAGCCTGCAGCGCCACCATGCGTCCTTTCTCGCTATTACCCATAATATTTGACATTTCACTCCAAATTCTAACTCTGGTATCAATACTCTTGTAAATTTCAGAAGCACCCTTAACTTTTCCTCCAGTTCCTAGCTATTGGAATTTCTAAAAAACTTTTGTTGAGTTGATTTTTCAGTATAATAGTACTTGGAAGAACAATGTTAAATGACAGTGTCGGTAAATGTTTTTTTAGTGTCCATGAAGAAACTTTCTTTTGTGGTAGTCAATTTGATTATTGAAGAAAGACATAACGGATATGTTTAATTTTAAAAATAAATTGCCTTACCTTGAAGTGTAACAATATTAAGAAATTGCACAAGCAGGAGGATCACTCAGTAATTTTTCACAAAGTGAATACACACCACTAAGAATCTGTAATAATAAAACACTACCAACACCCAAAAAGTTTCTTCCTGCCACTGTTTGCTCATTACCCTTTCTTAACATTCCATAGCACTTCTCTGAAACTATCCTTCTATTATCATATATTTTACTTTTTTGAACTTTAATACAATCTTGATGTAGAATATTATTCTGTGTCTTATTTCACTTGGTATTTTGTTTGTTAAATTGATCTGTGACATAGTGTTCTAATTTGTTTTATCCTCATAACTTTGGATACTTATGATATATGAATACTCCCTGGTTCTTTTGTATATTCTCCAGGTGATGAACATTGGGGCTTTGCCTCTTTTAATGTTTGTTTGTTTTAACTTTTTATTAGTGCATTGTAATCATACATCTTTGTGAGGTACAAGCTGGTAGAGGCATACATGAACACATTACTCATTTAACCCTTCCCCAATTCTCCCCCCTCCTTCTCATGTTTGGTTTAGTGATTGACTTTGATATGTTGTGAATGTACATCATGTACATTAGGGTGTTTCTCTCCTCCCACCATCACCTTCAGTTAGGTCGCCTTCTTTGCTCATCTAAGGTTTCTCCTTCATATAGAGTCTTTCCTTTATCCCACTTTCTCCCTAGCTTCCGCAAATTAGGGGGCACATTCAATTTTTTACTTTTTGTGACTGACTAATCTCACTTAAAAATATTTTCCGGTTCCCTCCATTTCCCTGTACATGACATGATTTTGTTCTTTATGGCTAAGTAAAATTCTATTGTGTACATATTCCATAGTTTTGTAATCCATTCATCTGTTGATGGACATCTTGACTGGTCCCACAGTTTGGCAATTATGAATTGTGCAGCTATAAATATGAATACATATGCATTAGTCTGATAGTTTGGTTTCCATTCTTTTGGGTAGATACCTAGGTATATGGTAGGTTCTTTCCCATTCTTCTGAGAATCCTCCATAGTATTCTCCAAAGTGGTTGCACTAATCTGAAATCTCACCAACAATGTATTAGGGTTCCCACTTCTCCACACCCTCCCCAGCATTTGTTGTTTGTGTTCTTGATGACTGCCATTCTAATTGGGGTTAGGTGAAATCTCAAGGCAGTTTTGATTTGCATCCCTCTGATTGCTAATGATGCTGAACATTTCCTCATACATTTATTGGCCATTCGTATTTCTTCTTTTGTGAAGTATCTATTTCGTTCACTTGCCCATTTTTTATTGAGTTATTTGTTTTCTTAGAGATGTGTTTCTTGAGTTCTCTGTATATTCTAGATATTATTTCTCTATGGGAGGAGTAGTTGGCAAAAATTTTCTCCCAATCTGTTGAGGTTCTTGATAGTTCCCTTTGCTGCACAGAAGCTCTTCAGTTGAGTGCAATCCCATGTATTGATCTTCCTTTGAATTTCTTGTGCCTTTGGGTTCTCGTTGAGGAAGGTTTTACCTGTGCCTATGTGTTGGACCTATGCCCTCTTCAGGTAGATGCAAGGTCTCTGGTTTGACTTCCAGATCTTAGATCCATTTTGAATCGAGTTTTGTGCAAGGTGGGAAGATGGTGTTTATTTTCATTTTTCTGCATATGGTTAACCAGTTTTGCCAACATTTGTTGAACAGGCTATCTTTTTTCCAGTGTATGTTTTTGGCTCCTTTGTCAAAAATCAATTTGCTGTAAGTGTGTGAATTTGTTTCTGATTTTTTTTTTTACCAATACTGCTTTTATTACTATGTCCTTGTAGTATAGTTTGAAGTCACGTATTGTGATGCCTCCTGCATGGTTCTTGTTGCTGAGAACTACTTTGGCTATTCTGGGATTTTTGTTGTTCCAAGTGAATCTAAGGACTGATTTTTCTATGTCTGTGAGGAATAACTTTGGTAATTTAATGGGTATTGCATTGAATCTGTAGATCACTTTTGGGAGAATGACCATTTCGATGATATTTATTCTGCCTATCCAAGAGTATGGAGGTTCTTTCAATTTTTCAAGGTGTTCAATTTTTTCAATATTTTATAATTTTCTTTGTGGAGGTCTTTTACCTCCTTGGTTAGGTTTATTCCTAAGTATTTTATTTTTGGGGGCAATATCATGACTGGAATTGTTTTCCAGAAGATCTATGGTTGACATCCAGGAAAACTTTTGATTTTTTAAAATTGATTTTGTATCCAGACACTTGCTGAATTTGTTGATCAGTTCTTTTTTTGTGTGTGTGTGGTACTGGGGGTTGAACTCAGGGGCATTCTACCTCCGAGCTTCACCCCCAGACCTATTTTTTATTCTTTATTTTGAAACTGAGTCTCACTAAGTTGCGGAGTGCCTCACTAGGTAGCTGAGGCTGGCCGCGAACCCGGATCCTCCGGTCTCAGCCTCCCGAATGCTGGGATTACAAGCGTGCGCCACCACACCCGGCTCTGTTGATCAGTTCTATAAGCCTTTTGGTTGAGTTTGTTGGGTTTTCTTCGTATCATGTCATCTGCAAAAGGGGATAGTTTTAGTTCTTCTTTCCCTATTTTTACCCCTTTGATATCCTTCTCTTACCTTATTGCTCTGGCTAGAGTCTCAAGTACTATATTAAAAAGAAGTGGTTATAATGGACATCCTTGTCTTCTTCCTGTTTTTAGTGGGAACTCTTGCAGTTTTCCCCCATTTAATATGATGTTGGCTGTGGGCCTATTGTATATTGCCTCTATGATTTTGAGGTATGTTCCTTCTATTCGGATTCTCTGCAGTGCTTTTAGCATGAATGGGTGTTGGATTTTATCAAATGATTTGTCAGTGCCTATTGAGATGATCATGTGATTTTTGTCTTTGGTTCTGTTTATGTGGTGAATTACATGGATTGTTTTTCATATGTTGAACCAGCCTCATATCACTGGGATGAACCCAAGTTGGTCATGGTGTATAATTTTCTTGATGTGGTTTGAACGCACATTTCTATTTTGTTTAGCAGTTTTGTGTCTAAGTTTATTAATGATATAGGCCTATAGTTTGCCTTTATTTGGCTTTGGTATTAATGTGATGTGGAACAGAATTATTTGGGAGAGTCCTGTTTCTTTCTATTTTGTAGACTAGATTGAGAATTATTGGGATTAGCTCTTCTATAAAGGCTTCATAAAATTCACTTGGAAACTCGCTTGATGGTAAATTCTTTACTGATGCTTCTCTCTTTTATTGCTATTGGTCAGTTTAAGTTTTCTATATCTTTTTCACTTAATTTAGGAAGGTTGTATGTGTCTAGAAATTTGTCAATTTCTTTTAAATTTTCCATTTTGTTAGAGTATCCTCTAGATTTTGACACTGTTGGTAGTAATACCACCTTTTTCATCTCTTATTTTGGTAATTTGGGTTGATTCTTTCTTTTGCTTAGGTTGGCTAGTGGTTTATCTACATTGCCAGGAGCTGGAGCCATACTGAAGCCATAGTAAGTTACTGATTAGCCATGTTTCCCCATATTTGTGAAACTGATGCTGTTGAACTTTAAGTCAACTCTGCTAGCTGACCTCTAGGTTAACTCCCCTTGAAACCCTGGAACGCTTAACTTCAGAGTTCTTGCTTTCTGTGATTAATCATACTGTCTTTTTATAGTAATCTGTAAGATATTTCCTTGATATATGTGACAGTTGGAGTCTGAATGTCTGACAGTAATTGTTACCTTATATCTACACATCTGGAACAAATTTAATGTTCCTATGCTTTTTTCTTCCTAAAATGCTTAACAGCCCTCACAATCCTGAATAAAGCGTCACTTGTTTCCACAGCAAGCTGTCCAGAGTGTTTTGTGTGTGTATTTGTGGCACCTTGTCTTGTCTTTGTCTTATTTTCAGCTCCCAGTTTGTTCGGCAGAAAGGACTCACCGCAGCTGGCTGGCTCCGACACTACATGTTGATTTTTTCATGAAACCATTTTTGGTTTTGTTGATTTTCTGTATTTTTATTCTCTACTTCATTAATTTCTCCTCTGATTTTAATAATTTCCTATCTTCTACTGGCTTTGGGGTTAGACTGTTTCTGTTTTTCAAGGGCTTTGAGATGTGTAATTAGGTTATTTATTTCATGATTTTCTGTTCTTCTTATGTGGGCACTCAGTGCTATGAATTTTCCTTTTAGTACTACCTTCAAGGTGTCCCAGAAGTTTTGCTACATTGTGTCTCTGTTTCCATTTGTTTCAGAAATTTTTAAATTTCTCCCCTTACTTATTCTATGACCCATTCCTCATTCAGCAGTGTGGTGTTCAGTATCCATGTGTTTATGTGGTTACTCTGGGTCTTCTTTTAGTTGATTTCTAGTTTGATTCTTTTATGGCCTGAAAAGATGCAGAGGATTATGTCATGTTTTTTGAATTTGTTAGTGCTTGCTTTGTGGCTTGTTTTGGAGAAGGTTCCATGAGCAGCTGTAGTTGGATGAAATATTCTTTATGTGTCTAAAAGGTCCATTTGTTTTTTTGTTTTGTTTTGCTGTACTGAGGATTGAACCCAGGGGCATTCTACCTCTGAGCTACACCCCCAGTCCTATTTTTATTCTTTATTTTCAAACAGGGTCTCACTAAGCTGCAAAGGGCCTCACTAAGTGGCTGAGGCTGGCCTCGAACCCGGGTCTTCCTGCCTCAACCTCCCAAGTACTGGGATTACAAGCATGTGCCACTACGCCCAGTTTAAAAGCTCCATTTGGTTTATGATGTTCTTTAGGTCTGAGGTGTCTTTGCTGACCTTCTGTCTAGAAGATTGGTCTACTGATGTGAGAGGAGTGTTGAAATCTCCCAGTATTATTGTCTTGGGATCTATGTGTGACTTTATATCATGAAGAGTTTGTTTTACGAAAGTGGCTGCACTTATGTCTGGGGCATAAGTGTTGGCTATTTTTATTTCATCTTGCTGCATTGTTCATTTTACCAGTAAAGAATGACTTTCCTTAGATGGTACTCAGATCAGGAAATAGGATATTATCAGTACCACAATTATCTTATGCTACCTTCCAACCACTGTAAATCCTCTTCCCTAAAGCTAATAATTGTCTTGACTTCTCTATTAATTAGTTTTGTTTGCTCTAAAACTTTGTATAAATGGGACTGTACAATATATTCAAAAATTGTGTCTGGCTTCTTTCAGCCTACGTTATATTTGAGAGATTTGCCTGTATTGTTTGTATGTAGCAGTAACTTATTCATTTAAATTGTGTATAGTATCCTTTTAGTATGATATATAGTTTATCTGTTATACTCTTAGTTGATACTTGGATTACTTTTTGTATTGAAGCTATTAAAAATGTGAATATTTTAGGACAAAAATGACCTTCTTTGTCTCTTTGGACAGAGTCTAATTTGTTGATATCAGAGTTTCTACTCCTGCTTGTCTTCAAGTTCAATTGGTGTGAATTAGCTTGCTCCAGCCCTTCATCTTTAGTTTGTGAGTATCTTTACTTGTAAGGTGTGTTTCTTGCAGGCAACATATAGATGGATTCTGGCTTTCAATCCATTTTACCATTTCGTCTTTTTATTGAGGAGTTGAGGCCATTTATATTCAGCGTGATTATTGAGAGATGATTTTAAATTCCTAACATTTTGAGTTTTAACTTCTGTTTAAGATAGTGTTTGTTCTTCTTTGCTTAGTTGCCTGCTTGCTGGAAATTATAGTTTCTCTACTTCTGACACTTATTTTTTAGTTCTTCTTTGTAATTAATCTCTTCTGAGTATTTCTCCAGTGCTGGTTTGAAAGACATAAATTATTTCATTTTCTGTTTGTCATAGAAGTTTTTTTATTTCCCTGTCAATTTTGAGAGATAGTTTTGCTGGGTAGGAAAGTCTTGGCTGCAAGTTGTTATCTCTCAGAGTTTGTAGTATGTTGCTCCAGGCCCTCCTGGATTTCATGACTTCATTTGGGAGGTCTGGAGTGGTTCTAATTGGTTTGTCTCTAAATGTCACTTGGCCTTTTTACTTTTGTCACCTTTAAGATTCTCTCCTTGGCCTTGACATTAGTCAATTTGATTATTATGTGGCATGGTGAACCTTTTCTCTGATCTTGTCTAAAGGAGGTTCTATATGTTTCCTGTACCTGTGTGTCAACCTCTTTTTTGATATTTAGAAAAAAATTTATATTTTTTGAAAGTATGGTTGATTCCATTGGTTTCAGCACCTATTCCCTCTTCTATGCCTACTATTCTTAGGTTAGCTCTTTTAAAATTGGCCCACATCTCATCAATGTCCAATTCATGTTGTTGAATTGCTTTTTCTTAATTATATACTATGCATTCATTTTTGGATTGGTCATCTTCTACGAGTGAGAATCTATTTTCCATGTGATCTAATCTACTGTTTATAGTTTGTATTGATGCTTTCACTTCAATTATTGCATCTTTCACATTCTTCACTTCCTTCAAGATTTCTGATTCTTGTTCAGGGTGTCAGACTTTTTATTTGTTCCTTTATTTCTTTCAGACTCTAAATTCTTTTTGGAAATCCTGTATCATTTCTACTATTAAAGATCTGAATTGAGCCGGGCGTGGTGGTGCACACTTGTAATCCCAGCATTCGGGAGGCTGAGACTGGAGGATCCGGGTTTGTGGCCAGCCTCAGCTACCTAGTGAGGCACTCCACAAGTTAGTGAGACTCAGTTTCAAAATAAATAGAATAAAAAATAGGGCTGGGGGTATAGAAAAAAATAAAGATCTGAATTATTCTTCTGGTAATTTCTGCAATTCTGTGTTGTTGAGTTCTGTTATTATAGGGTTGTGGAAGCTAATTGTTTCTTTGCTATTCTTCCTTCCCATGATTTCCAGTTTCTTATATCTTAGCTGGTTTTGCTGGCTTTCTCTCAATGTATAGGTATTTTATTTCTAGTTTCTCTCTCTGAATAGTATCTTGTATTGAGTTGTAATTACTCTGAGGCTCTTTCTGCCTGCTGCAATGGTGACATTAATGGGTTTCAGGTGTTGAGGTTCAGAGTCCTGTCACTTCCATTACAGAGATTTGGCTCAAAGGCGTGAGAACAGTTTGTGTCCTATGCATTTTTAATCCTCACTGTGGGAGGTGTTGAGCTATTCCTTGTATCAGTTGTGGTAAGTTTATCCTTGGTGTCTGGCAGTCCTTTCTAGTGGTTCACCTCTCTGGTCCAATCTCAGCAGTAGGGATTTAGCGGTGTCAGCTGGTCTACACAAGGGAAGTTGTGTTCTATTCAATGGTGAAGGTCATGTGGGGGAAGAAGCCACAATGATGTCTGCAAGAATAGGGTAGAGGATATGATCTAGTAGATTGAGAGTTTGAGTGTGTAAGGTAACATCTGGAAGCAATTAGAGATAGTGAATATGTGGGGGTATTCTAGTAGTCAATGTAGAGTATTCAGGGGTAGTGATATGAAATGGATTTAATGTAAGATAAAGAGAAAAAAGAAAATAGGGAGAAATATTGAAAAGAATATAGATAGGAAAGAGGGGTGTAAGTTTGTAAAAGGGATGGGTAAGAAAGCAGACAAAAAATAATAAAATGACCAATTATCCAACCAAGGAAACAATAAATAAAATAAAGCAATACAAAACCAAAACAAAATAAGAAAAAGTACAGAGCAGACTTGGCCTCTGCAGTTCTCTTGGATCTGCATGGAGATTTTCAGTGGTTTAATGTCTATTCACTGTAGTATGTTTTTGAACATGTTCTGATTGTTCGTATTTGCTCAGTGACCTGTTGGGAGCATTGTTAGTCATCTGCTTTGAGGTCACCTTGGTCTAGCTTTGGAGGGGCACAAACTGCCCACCCAAGTTGGGAATGTTTGCATGCAGACAAGTTTCCAAGAACCAAATGGGAACAAACATCAGGGACCCTAACTTATAAGCAAAGACCCTGACAATTTCCTTGTTTATGCTTTCCTTCCCTGATTCATCTGTGACTACCTTGGTGTTATTCCCTGACTCACCCCATGATTGCTTTGTGTAATTTCTTATGATGTTTTGGTTATGACCCTCAGTAAAAGCAAGATGCTACTGGAAGGACAAGAGTAGTAGAGACATCTCTCTCCTCCCCAGCCTGCTCAGCTGCCATGTTGATTCCATTGTCATTCATATGAGAGACTATGTCTAATCAATCAACATCACCTCCATCTGCTACAGTGACCTATAATTGTGATGTCAGTTTGTAGACCCACTGTTGAGTTTCCTGCAGTGATTATGACCCTGGCCTGATGTCTCTGTCAGAGTGGGCACCAAGTGCCTCTGGTGTCTCTCACACTGCATGCTTGAATCTCTGAGCTTTCTACAGGGCCTGTCCCTGTGCCACTGTCTATGCAGGCGGCATGTGTCACTGGGGCTGGACCCAGTGTAAGCCCATGGCTCCATGCTTTCCACAGGCCCTGTTTCTGGTCTCCCTCTCTCTCTTATGTAGTTGATGGGTGTCCAGTGTAATTGTGGAACACTCCTCAGGGTCCCAGTAATGTCCCCATGCCCTATGTGCTCTGGACCTCTCCATGGTTCTGCTCCTATCCAACCATTACTGGGGTGGGCCACAGATTCTCAACACTTGCGTGCCTATCATTTGCCACAGGAGCCCCTGCAGTTGCGCTAACTTACAATTGAACACTGCTCTGGCTCTGGAGGAGAGGTGACCTGGGGTGCTGATGCTGCAGATTCTCTCCAGACATTTGGGTCCAATGTGTGGGAAGATGCCACCCCTTTAGAATGTGGAGATATGTAGCCGCTTTCTCTGTCTCTCTCCACATCTAGTCACTGGATTCTTTGCAGGCGGGCTTTAGCTGCTGCAGTGTAGGTAGTTCTGGCACCCCTGTGGGTGGGGTGAGATAGTACTGCTGCCTGTGGGTCCCAGTACCGGGTGTGTGGTCAGGTGGAGGTGTAGGGGCTACCTACCAGTTCTGGGATCACTGGGGCCAGGCAGGTTGAGAACCCTTTTAATGTTTTTGAGTAGTATAGGTATGATCATTCTTATATATGTCTTTGGTGACCATACGCATGTATCTATGTTCAATATATTCATTGGAGTTGGATTTCTGTGCATTAAGGTGGGCACATACATTTAGATTTAGTAAATATTCTGAACTATTTTTCTAAAATAGTATACTAATACTAGCAATGGTGATGTTTCCAATTGCTCCATATATTTGTCAACACTTGATGTCTTTTTCCATTCTAACCTAACTCTAGTGAGTAATGTGGTAACATAATATTGTAATTTTAATTAACATTTTCTTGGTGATTCATGAAATTATGCACATTTTCACATTTTTTGGCTTTTTGGATTCATTCTGGGGAAGTGCTTGTTGAAGTCTTTTGTACATTTTTCTATTTGGAGAATTTGCCTATTAGCCTGGAAAAGTATTTCCTATATTATTGATATAAGCCTTTTTCAGATATATGTACTACAAATATCTTTCCCCACTCCATAGCTTGTATTTAAAATCTATTATGGTGTCTTTGATCAATAAAAGTTCTTAACCTTAGTCTGATTTGTCAATATTTTTTATTTTCGGTTAGAACTTTTTGTATCCTATTTAAGAAACTATGCATACTATAAGGTCACAAATATAGTTACAAATACTCCAAGGTCTTATATACTGTGTTTTGACAAATTCATGACTATCATTTTCATGTTTAAAACTGTAATAAAATAATTTTCTTTAAAATAATAAGGTTAGGGTCAAATTTTTCCAGTAAATATCCAAATGCCTTTCTGCTATTTATTGAAAAGATGATTCATTCATTTATCTTTCTTTCTCCTTCTTTCTCTTCGAGGTGTTGAGTATTGAACCCAGATGCATTCTACCTCCGAACTACACCCCAAGGCCTATTTTATATTTTATTTGGAAGCAGGTCTTGCTAAGTTGCTGAGAGCCTTACTAAAGTTGCTGAGGCTGTTCTCAAATCTACAATCTTCCTGTCTCAGTCTCTCAAGTACTAGGATTAAAGGCTTGTACCACCAAGCCTGGCTCCCATTATTTCTGAAGAGCCTTCATTATCATAAATCGGATAATCACATTTCTGTACAAGTATTTCAGTTTTTCTTTATCTTGCAGTACCCTGGGTTCTTAATTACTATTGCTTTATCATATAATTTATTACCTAAGGGGTAAGGTCTCCATTTTTATACTTTTATTGGTGAATTATAGTCTCACATCATAATATAATTCACAGTTACACTGACATACATGTGCACAGCACTTTGTGAGCTTTCCCCCAGCTCCCTTCCCACTTCCTCTCTTTACCATGCTAGATGTTGAGATTGAACTGGTATTCTCACAGGTGTATATAATGTCAATAGAAGGGATTCATTCATTGATTATCCCTCCCCCTTTCCCCTAGACCACCTCCCTGGCTCCAAGGGAGTTTCTATTCCATTAGTTAAAGTCCCTCTGATATCCTGATTATTCCCAAGCTTCTGCATATGACAGAAAACATATGACCCTTCACTTTCTGTGACTGGCTAATCTCATATAATATAATGTTCCCCAGGTCCACTCATATTTCTACAAATGACATAATTTTGTCCTTTTTTATTGCTGAATGAAATTTCATTGTGTGCATATCCCATAATTTTGTAATTCATTCATCTGTTGATAGACACCTAAGTTTTTCTTCTTTTATGAAGTTTGTAATTCTTTTGTATTTCTTCTTTTATGAAGTTCTGTAATTTTGCTATTGTGAATTGTGCTGCTATAAACATAACTTTGCCTATATTACTATAATATTCTGATTTTGGTCACTTTGGAAAGATACCCAGGAGTTGGTATAGCTAGATCATATGGTGGATCCTTTCCCAGTTTTCTGAGGAATGTCCAATATTTATAAGAAAGAGTTCCTATTTCTCCACATTCTCACCAGCATTTATAGTTGTTTGACTTCTTTATGATTACCATTCTGGTTGGGGTTAGATGGAATCTCAGTGTAGTTTTGATTTGCATCTCCCGGATTGCTAATGATGTTGAATATTTTTCATATATTTATTGTTCATTTGTATTTCTTCTTTTATGAAGTATATATTTAGTTTAATTGCCCATTTCTTGATCAGGTTATTTACTTTTTAGCAATAAGTCTCGTAAGTACCTTGTATATTCTGGATACTAGTCCTCTATCAGGAATAGCTAGCAAAAAATCTTCTCCCATTTTGTAGGCTCTTTCTTTAGACTCTTTATGGTTTCCTTGGATTAGCAGAAACTTTTTAAATTTAATGCCATCCTATTTATTAATTATTGTTTTAATTTTTGAGCTTTTGGGGGAGGGTCTTATTGAGGAAGTGTTTGTCTGTGTTGGACTATTGGACCTATGTCCTTTTCCAGTAATTTCAAAATCTCTGGTCTAATTTCCAGGCCTTTGATCCACTGTGAGTTGACTTTTATGCAGGGTGAGAGGTAGGGATTTAATTTCATTTTTCTATAAATAGATAAACAGTTCTCCCATACCATTTGTTGAAAAGGCTGTCTTTTCTCCAACATATGTGTCTAGTACCTTTGTTGAAAATCAATCAACTATATTTATGTGGATTTGTTTCTGTATCTTCTATTTTATTATATTGGTCTATATGTCCATTTTTGCCAATAATATACTGTTTTTGTTATAATATCTCTGTAGTATAACTGGAAGCCAGAAATTGTGAGGTCTCCTGCATGGTTCAATAAGCTGAAATGTGCTTTGGCTAGGCTATTCTGGGTCTTTTATTTCTCCATATGAAATTTAGGGGTGATTTTTTTTTTAGGTCTGTGAAGAATGATATTGGTATTTTGATACGGATTGCATTAACTCTGTAGATTACTCTTAGTAGAATAAAGCTTCTATTTTTAAAAAATAGACTATTTTAATGATACGTTTTCAATTCACAGAAAAAAATTATCATAGAGATTCCTCCTATACATTTCCCTACACATGTATAACCTTCCCCATTATCAACATCCCCAATCAGAATGGTACATTTCTTACAACTAGTAAAACCTTCCCCATTATCAACATCCCCCACCAGAAGGGTACATTTCTTACAACTAATAGACATACACTAACACATCTTTATCACCAAGTTCACATAGGGTTCATTCTTGGTGCTGTGCATTCTATGGTTTTGTCAAATTTATGATGGCATGTATCCACCTTTAGAGTATCATACAGAGTTAGCCACACTGTCTTAAAAATCTCCTGTGTTTTACCTATTTAACCTTTCTTCCCTTCCTCAAAACCCCTGCAAACCACTGATCTTTTTATTGTCTCCACAGTTTTGCCCTTTCCAAAATGTCCCAGAGTCAGAAGCATACAGTATGGAGTGGTTTTAGATTGTCTGTTTCACTTAGTAGTATCCATTTAGGTTTTCTCCATACTTTCCCATGGTTTGATAGGTCATTTTCTAGAGTTGAATGATAACATTCCATTGTTTGGCTATACCACAGATAATTTATCCAATCACCAATATCTTAGATTGCATCCAAGTTTTAATAGTTATGATAAAGCTGCTATAAACATCTCTGTCTATATTTTTGTGTGGACATAAGCTTTCCACTGCTTTGGATAAATATTAAAAGCATAATTATTGGATCACATAGTAAGAGTATGTTTAATAAGAAACATTCAAACTGTCTACCAAAGTGTCTACACCATTTTTCATTGCCACCAACATTGAATGAGAGTTCCTGTTGCTCCATACCTTCCTTAGTGTTTGGTGTCATCAGTGATCTGGAGTTTGGGATTCTAATACTTGTGCAGTGGCAGCTTGTTATTTTAATTTGAATTTCTCTGATGATATATGATGTGGAGCATGTTTTCATATCCTTTTTTGCTATCCATATATCTTCTTTGGCAAGGTGTTTGCTAAAGTTTTACATATTTAAAAATGGGATTGTTAAAGGAATGGGATTGTTTTCTTATTGTTGAGTTTAATAGTGTATTTTGAATAACAATCCTTCATCAAAAATGTCACATGCAAATACTTGCCTCTAGTTGTGTCTTATCTTTTCATTCGCTTGGTAGAATCTTTGGCAGTGCAGAAAAATTTAATTTTAATAAGTCTAGCTTCATACTTTTAAAATATATTTTGTAACTTTTGATCATATCAAAAGTGATATCAGCTACATTACCTTTGGTAAAATTTCTACGCCCATAATAGCATGTGTTAAACTAACCACATGCTGTGCCTAAAATAAAAGAAGGGAACTGTAAAAGATGCATGTATAATAAAATCATTTGAGAGAAAAGTATATTTAAATGGATGTTATTGTCAAGATATTTGATGTCCATTCTCTATTTTTCTTTAACAATAGAACTGTCCTATGTTTATAAGGTATGCTTGTTGTAAAATTTATTTGGACAATATTCTCTACCAAATTCTATTAATTTAATTTCAAAATGTTGATATATTCTAGTCTCCTGGTGGCTCCTAGTTGATAAGGAATGGTCTGTATTTATTCCCACAGAGAATGGGTGGGTTCTGGGTGTTTATATGACCAACGTCATTTGGAAAAATTATAAAATTAGATTTTTCCCAGCATAAACAAAAAGAGTGAACTTGAATTTTTATGTTCAAAATATATCAGTTTCGTTTGATCATACACAAACTATTTTAAAGAGCTAACAGTAAGTAAAGAAGTTATTAGAGTTGACTACCATAGTAATGTTTTACACATTTGTGTATAATTCTATTCTCACTTTTATTTCTTCTTCACTTCAATTTTTATTTTATTTTATTTTATTTTATTTTTGCAGTACTGGGGATTGAACTCAGGGGCATTCTACCTCCGAGCTACACCCCCAGCCCTGCTTTTTATTCTTTATTTTTAAACCGAGTCTCACCAAGTTGCAGAGTGCCTCACTAGGTAGCTGAGGCTGGCCGCCAACTGGATCCTCCGGTCTCAGCCTCCCGAATGCTGGGATTACAAGCGTGCACCACCACGCCCGGCTTTCATTTCAATTTTTAAATTGGACAAAGGCTAAAAATTATATTTCAAGAATAACAAATGTTCAGTAATTATCTCTTTTTATTTCATTATATCCTTAGGAAAAATGAAAATAATTCAGGGGAAAATGAAATTAATTTAAATTCCAGTAGAATGATACATAACATTTAAAAATAAATGTTTGATTATAAAGGAAGCTCATATTCTTCAGTAGCTCATATTCTGCCAAAAGTTAAATGAGGTTGTCATATAGTTAAAGTTATATGAATTTAGTTAGAATTCACATAATTAACCTTCTTTGCTTTTTGAACAGAAAAACAAAACAATTGTAACATAGGTAAATTCATTACTGTTCCAAGCATTCGCCATCATGACTAGCACTTCTCCTCTATTTTGTTTTTTATTTTGAAACAGGATCTCACTAGGTTGCTGAGGCTGGTCTCTAACCTGTGATCCACCTGTCTTGGTCTCCCAAGTCTAGTCTAGGATTACAGACAAGTGCCACCACACCCGGATTATTTGTTTTTTATTTTATTTTGGTGCTAAGGATTGAAACCAGGGCCTTATGTGTTTGCATGCTCTATTGATGAGCACACACTCATGCTACTAACAGTTTTATTTACTGAAAGCATAGCAAATATACAAGATTTCCCTTTGTTACTTATAAATAAGGATTTTTTGAAAATTTAATATTAATATTTATGGAACACTTACAATGTGGTAGGCATAAAACAACCAAATAATTGAAATAACCTGTAACACTTGTGGTTGTCACACTTTTAGTGTATTAATATGCTAATGAAGTGCAAGTTCATA
>PVLC010037711.1:0-15243 GCA_004027655.1 Graphiurus murinus
AAACTTCTCTTTATTATACCTCTCTCTCTCTCTCTCTCTGGGATCGAGGACGCTACCCGAGCAGTAATAGTAACCATTCTCTTAACCCTGACAGTAACCATCTCTCTAACCGCAATTGCTTCTCTCACCCCACTCTCGTTCTCCGTAACCATTCCTCACAATAGTACCTCTCCAACAGACCCCCAACAACCCCTCTCTCCAGCAATCAACCTTCTACCAGCAACCCACCAACCACCAGCAACCAACCAGCCTCCCAGCAACCACACCACCCAGCAACCACCCTCTCATTCGAGAGGTGGGGGCTCTTAAAGCCGCGCAGGGCCTGAGCCATGAGGTGTCTCATACAGCTCTCACCTGGGCCGGCCACGAGCCGGGCGTGCTGGCGCATGTGCTCTGGCCTGGCGCAGCCCTAGGATGTTACCACCTGCAGCCGCTTCTGGCACTCTGCCAGGTGCCATCTAGAGGCGGGGTCTTTCCGGCCGGGCTAAGACCCCAACAGAGCCCCACTATAATGTATATTTATAATTCACCAATAAAATCTTTAAAGACCAAAAACAAAAAAAAGAAAAGCCAGTGTCTGTCAGAAGGTCCGGGCTCCACTGAGAAGTCAGCTATTGCCAATAATCCTCCCAGCCAGCAAGAAATAAGGACAGGAGACCCTCGAACTGGGCTGATATTCTCCTCTGTGTCCAAAGAAGCCCCTAATGAAGAGGAAGAAAAGGAACCAAGCACATAGACGCTGTACGGAGCGGGGTGCTTGCGTCCCGCTTTCCCGGGAACCAATGGGTGTCTTGTGGTGCTGGGCCAAATCGTGACCTCAGGCAACAACTGACTCCGGGGAACTGCGAGACTTTTCCCATCTTTGGGTGCAGACCTCAAGATCTCCCACCTGGAAGGAAGACAGGACCTTCTCTCCTCCCCCTCGTCCAGTAAACGAGCCACCACCTGCGGCGGCCAGACTCTCCCGCCTCCCGTGGACACAGCAGGGACCCTGCATCTCTGCAGGGGTGACATGTCTGCGGCTTCTGCCTCCTCTGGCTCCTGTGTGGAAAGGGACACGGGCTGCAGCTGCCTGATGTTCAAATCGGATTGCTGTCATCGTCACAGTACTAGAAGTGGGACTCATGAGCAGGGAAGGTGTGAGGACTCCGCCCCAGGAAGGATCGTGCCGTTAGGGGAGAAGTGGGT
This sequence comes from Graphiurus murinus, assembly GCA_004027655.1. NCBI lineage: Eukaryota > Metazoa > Chordata > Mammalia > Rodentia > Gliridae > Graphiurus > Graphiurus murinus. The sequence continues at coordinate 1,189 of PVLC010037711.1, forward strand.
CCTCACCGAAGGACCTGTTCAGCCCCTCTTCTTTCCTCCTGTCCTCTCGGCCCTTCCGCCGCCTGACACCGTCTGATTCCATCTGCCACGTTGTGACGCAGCCAGGAGGACCTCGCCAGACACCAGTGCGGGATCCAGAACTTGGAGAAATGAGAAAGTGTTCCGTCTGTGGTTTCTTGCTGGAGTGGCTCAAAGCAGACGTAGGCTGCATGGGCCCCCGGGGGCCTGTTGAAATGCAGATTCCCGGCACCACCTGGGAGATGAGCAGATCCAGGGGATGGTGGCGTGTCGTAAAGGATGTGACGATGGAGATGGTATGCAAACAGCTGGCGAAGGCCAGCCCTCGAGAGCCATTTCCACCGGGGCTGTTCACAGCGTGGTCCCTGGGCCAGCCACCGCAGCCCGGAGGGGCTTGTTAGAAATGGAAGTTCTCGGGGCCACCCCAGACCTGCTGAATCCAAATCTGAGGCCCAGCAATGTACTATCAATCAACAAGCTCCCCAAGGAACTCCTACACGGTCGTGTTTCAGAATCACCATTCCACAGTGTCCTTTCAAGGAGAATTTCAGTTCTTTCTGAATGAAGCATTCCACCCACAGACCACGTGGGTTATTGAGATGCCTCTATGATCTACAAGTCTCCCCCGTGTTTGCTCACTTGCACCCTTGATTGGCACCTGCCCTTTGAGGCTCCTCTGTAGGGAGTTTAAGAAAGAAGATGGTGTGTCCCTGCAGGTGCTCCCAGATGAGGGAGCCCAGGCCGCAGAGAGATCACACCAGCGGGGGCAAGGAGTCCAGGACACCCAGCCTTGGTAGCTGGGGCGGAATCTGGGGACTCGAACGTCCCAGCCCCACAGGCTGTGGACCTCAGGCAGAGGAAGCTCCCTTGGCCACAGAGAGGCCTCAGGCAGAAAAACGAGGTGCTCTTTGGAGATACGAAACTACAGTGTGGAGGGGAATGGCCCAACAAAACGTGGGCGCAAGGACCTATGGGCGGGGTCCTCATTCCTTAAGTTAGGGCAGACAAAGGCTGCGCTCCAGGTTCTCTGACTTCACCCAAGTCTCCATTTTCCTTTTTGATCCATCGTATCATCACCTTTCATGACCACAGGCCCTTGATGAGGTTCATTCCTTGTTCACAGGGTACAGATTTTAAAATATGAAGCTGAGGGCCTTATTAATTATTATACATAAGCTTCCTGTGTCTGCCTCCCGTTGCAGATGTAGCTTGAAGACTCCCACTACTGCTAGCTAGCTCTCATTAACCCTCTTGTGTTTTTCATAGCATTAATGTGGCTACTTGTTACCCTACAAATGTCAACCTTGTACTGCCTCCCTGAGCCTTTTAAAGCGTCCTCTTTTGTCTTGATTAATGATTTTTGGTGTGGATTCAACTTAATCTGATGTTAAGATTAGCGACCTGCTTTCTTCTTGCACACGAATTTTAGCTTACAGCTCAGCACATACTTCTATATTCAGATTTTAGTCACTTTTTTTTTATCCATGTCTCTTGTCACAGCGTAAAGCTGGCTTTTTATTTCCCTGGGTTATTTCAGCCCATTTGCATGTATTTAAAGGACATGTATTTATGTTGCCTTTTAACTCTGTCACTTATGTTTTCTATTTTTAAAGCTTAAAATGATTCCCACATGGTTTATCTTCATTGTCCACTTTTTCTAATTGTAGAGATTTGTGTTTCCATTTCAGTGAGGTGCCCGTGATAAGCATGACTTCATATAATCCGTTTAATTACCTACGGCTCTCAGACGGCTTCTATGAATTGCCAACGATGAGCAACTATGTCATTAACATGACCCTTCTTCCCCACTGCCATCTTCCTGCCCCCTCTGGTTGTAACCATTCACCATTTCTTTCTATTGAAAAAAAAAAAAAAAAAAAAAAAAACCACTTGCACCACACGTGTTCTGCTACTTGTAGTTTTAAATATCCTTGGCTTCCGTAAGCATGGCTGAGTGTGAGGCTGGATGGGAAGGCACCCTCTCCTTTATCTCTTTCCCCTCCTGTCATTAGTCACACCATGTCACCATCAGTCCCACGATGTCTCCACTTCCATCGGTCCCTCCAATCCCATCTGAGTTTTAATTTTGTTTCCATACCTAATAAACTCAACTTTCGCAAACAAACTTTTCCTTGATCACCTGGTTACCTCCTCGGTGTTCTGAAGTGTCTCCCTCGGTGGGTCCCTGCTCCCGGGGCAGACACTCCAGGGTTGCGGCGGTTCCCTAGTTGCACACATGGCATCAGTACGTTGGACCCCGCTGTCTGTCTTTGCAGGTAGCGCCCGCTGTCTTCCAGCGCTCCCCCTACACACACACACACACACACACACACATACACACACACACATGGCTTGCTATACTCACTGGCTACACCAAGAGCGGCACCAAGAGCAGCTCCGAGGTGCAGTGAGCTAGGAAGGCGGGCTCTGTCACCACTATTCTGGGTCAATTCTCATCGGTACGCTGTAGTAGGAAATGCATCTCATCTCATTACTTGTTTTAGGAAGGGTGTCTTGAATTAGCCTTGCTCTCTGCTGTCTTCACTATTTTGGATTTCTTCTTTTCAGACTCCAGTCGTGGACATGCTTCCCTCCCCCTCCCACGTCTTCCTACCGCTGCTGCTCTTCAGCTGTTTCTTTCCTTATCACTTCCCTCTGGTTACTTCTTCCTTCCTCTCTTCTGATCTGTTAACTGTTCTTAGCAGTACCTCCTTTCCTTTATTTCAGAAACAGCTTCGTGTTTCATTTGCCACTGCTTTGCTGTGCTCTGATAGCGCCCCTTCCATTCATTCATATTTCTCCCCTCTTAGCCAGGCATGGTGTGCATGCCTGTAATCCTACTACTTGGGAAGCTGACATAGGAGGACTGCAGGTTCAAGGCCAGCCTTGGCAACTTAGCAGCAAGACCCTCAGCAACTTAGCAAGACACCATTTCAAAATAAAAAGGGCTGTGGGGTGTAGCTCAGAGGTAGAATTCCCCTGGTTCAACCCCCAGTACAAAGAAGGAGGAGGGGGAGGAAGAGGAGGAGGAGGAGGAGGAGAAGAAGAAGAAGAGAAAGAAAAAAGGGGAGGAGGAGGAGGAGGAGGAGGAGGAGGAGGAAGAGCAGAGGAAGGTGAACATATGGGAGACATGTTTTCTGGAAGCTTCCCCTAGTTCTGCCATCTTTAAACTAATAAGCAGGTTTGAAAAGGAGAATTTACATCCAAGCCATACACGGGATAAAAGGGTAAATTTTAAAATAAAAAATTAAGGGCTGGGGGTGGTGTGGCTTGGTGGACTCAATCCCTAGTACAATAAACAAACAAACAGATGACCGACAGCACCAAATGAGTGAAAACACAAACTGCAGAGAAGGAAGAGGACGGTCGAGGGCTGGTAAGAGCTCTATTGGTCAACAGAAATGGCAGCCACCAGGTGGAAAAGGGTATAAAAGACTTGGGCAAGCCCTTGATAAAAGAAGTCATCCAGAGTGCTAGCAAACTTAAACAACGGCGCTCCACATCGCTTGCTGTCCTGAACAAGGGAACAAGCTGGACTCTTAAATGCTCAAACAACTCCTTATTAGGGTTCCCCGCTCGGTTGACAATTACCCAGACCAGAAACCTCATCCAAGTTCCAACTCTAAGACTCACTGTAAGTCTAATTCTAAGTTCAAGTCTAAATCTAAACCCAAGTCCCAGCCAGTCTCGGAACCCAGGGGAAGCTCACAGGCCACGTTTCCGAGTAGAAGGTCCTTTCAGGCGCGTCTGCCCTCAGCCGATGCTTGAGTTCGATGATAGGTCTGAGGCTCACCGACACGGGCGCACACTCCTCAGGGCTCTGGAGAGCCCCGTGGCCACTTCAGCTGGGTTTATAGACCCTATTTCGGCGGGAGTTCGGTAGCCTAGGTTTCTCCTAATTGGTTACGCCCATGGATTACACTCAATGCATGTGAGTTATCTGGGTTACCAGCTGGTCTGGGTCTTACCTATCTGTGGTTAACACTCTAACATACCAGTTACTAACTTAGCACTACTGTGGCTTAACATTGACTGCTAATATTCTAACATTCAGCATTACTCCTAACACTCGTCTTCAGGAAATGCTGACTCACACAAAAATGAGATGTCACCAGAGATTTTCCAGAATGGCCGGAATCAAACCAAAGAAAAAATCCTGACAGTACCAGTGCTCCCGAGGAGGTGGACAACTGGATCCCTAGTCCACTCATCAGTGCAATAGGCACAGCCTCCTGGAAAGGGCCTGGTGAGTGGCATTCATCCACCCCGGATGTACATCCGCCTCCTGACGCAACTTACCTTCAGGTATTTATGACATTCGCAGGTATGGGGAATGGGAAAGGCCATGTAGACACCAATACGAGGGGCAATTTACAAGGATGGCTGATTCAAACAGCTAAATGCTCACACAGCAAATAAAAAGTACACACCACTTCTATGTGTAACAACTAGATCAACATCGCACGTATAATGCAACCAGATTCCAAGCACGCACAGGAAACGACGGTTCCTACATGACCTGCACAGATACTAGTCGGCGGCGAGGAAGGCTGAGGACTGACTACCCTTGTAGAGGAGAGGGCAGAGAGACTGGAATCCATTTGTTTGTTCACGGTAACCTACAGATTTAGCAACCCAGCTGGGAACTTCCACCCAGAAGAGAGGGCAAAGAGAAGAATCCTAAAAGACGAACGTTTTTGTAGCTGCTCTAGGCTACAGTGATAAGATCATCAAACAGGAACCGCTGAGCAGGTTTTCGACTTCCTGTCAACATTCACAGTAAGCCTCAAGTCCCAGATTGATTCAAACAGGAGAGATAGCCAGTTACAGCGAGAGAAAGCCTGAGCCGGTCTGTCTCCTGGGCTGGATCGACCTCTGCCCAGTACCTCTCGGTGCCATCGGTCTATCTCCACTTCCTGTGTGCAGATGACTCCTGTATTGTTTGCAGATAGATATTTGTCTCTTGCCCTCAAGAACACAAACTTCTTGAGGACAGGACCCCCGCCTTTGTCTAGTACATCTTTGAAAAACAAGATACTTTGAATTATTTTTCCCCGTATTGGGGATTGAATCCAGGAGCCTTCTACCTCCAAGCTACAACCCCAGCTTTTTTTGATTTTCATTTTTTTTCTAAGTTGCTGAGAGTCTCACTAAACTGCAAAGGCTGGCCTCAAACCTGCAATCCTCTTGTCTCAGCCTCCCAGCTACTGGGATTACAGGTACACACCACCACACCCAGCTCAAATGCTTTTGATTTTAATGTACTTAACTCATCAATAAATGTCCTGTGATTGCTATATTTACACCTTGCTTACAAAATCCTCTGCTCTCAAAGGTAACAAATATATTCCAACGTATCTCCAAAACATATCAAATGTCAGCTTTTTTGTTAAGTTTTCAGTTCATCCGCACCACCCGACTCTGATAAACTAGGACAGTGATGGAGACACAGGAAGCTTATGCACAACCTATAATGAAAAACCCTCCAAGGAGACGCAGGACGTCAACAAATCAGAACCGCCAGGAAGACCTGAAGGAGTCTGGCAGCACCACACAGGCAGCTCAGCACAGAACACAGAACAAGAGGCACCCCGTGCGAGGCTGGCCCTAGACTCGGGACACGGAGGCCACCCACCAGCCCCGGAGGTGTGAATGCCAGGGATGTGAGGACATCCATCCCCGGCGCACAGGGTGCTCACCGTTTCCTAACAGTAGCTCCACTCGACTCCGTTTTTACAACAGACGCATACATTCGCGGGTGCACTCCTGCTGCCTCAGCCTCCCAAGTACTGGTACGATAGGTGAGCGCATTTTACCACGTTACAGGCGGGCTTTGGAATTCGCTCTGGAAGGAAAAGGCTCTAGAAGAATAAAAGAGCACAGAGCACTTTGAAAAGCTGTGCTGATTTGTGAAGCGGAGAGGTGCCGAGGGAGTCCATGGTTGTGTTGACAGTGCACATGTGGTCGCATTTTATCCAGTTAAAAAAATCCTCACTACTGTCCTGGGCAGTGTGCTCGTCCAAGGTCAGCAGTGGTTGATGGGGATTGAGCCTGTATTGATTGCTAATAAGAGCAGTATGTTTTTTGCAATACTGAGGATTGAACCCAGAGACATTCTACCTTCAAGCTACACCCCCAACCCATTATTTATTCTTTTATTTTTGAAACAGGGTCTCACTTAGTTGCAGAGAGCCTCACTAAGTAGCTGAGGCTGGCTAAGAACCTGGATCCTCCGGTACTAGGATTACAAGCGTGCGTGACTACCCCCAGATTCCAATACAAACAGTATTAATTGCTAATAAGAACAAGCTTTTGTACTTAGGCAGAACAATAAAATCTTTTGTCTCCATCTCTGAACTATCAGCCAAGAGCTGCAGCCAAGGTTGACTTTGGTCAGCTAAAAGTTGGCTATTAGCCCAGCTGAACACTGAATGTTAAAACACAGACACCTGCACTTAGAAAAAGAATTATATGGACTCTCACAACAGTTTGGACTAAAGTTAAAAGATGAAAAAGCAAGCTATATTAACTCAATATTAATTCTTAATAACACAAAATAGTTATAGCCCCAAAGCTCCATACTTTAAAGACTATATTCCTGTGTCTTTCTATAAAACAAGTTCCCAACATAAGTAACTTCTAGCAGATAGAGATCAGAAGAAGCTGAGAACTCACCAAGGAAATAGGTAGATAATACATACTTTAAACTTTAAGAGTAAAAATAAAACAAAGAACAAAGGGGGCTTCTACCATGTGGCCCCCCGACCCTGCTAACCAAGTAGCACATTTTTTTTTTTTTTTTTTTTTGTGGTACTGGGGATTGAACTCAGGGGCATTCTACCTCTGAGCTACACCCCCAGCCCTATTTTTTATTCTTTATTTTGAAACCGAGTCTCACTAAGTTGCAGAGTGCCTCACTAGGTAGCTGAGGCTGGCCGCGAACCCGGATCCTCCGGTCTCAGCCTCCCAAATGCTGGGATTACAAGCGTGCGCCACCACGCCCGGCTCAAGTAGCACATTTTGATCAGTGATGTCAGAGCTGCCTGTCCCTGCGAGGATGAACAAAGAAGGCTAACTAAAAGGCGGACCAGCAGAGAGAACTGTGGGCCTGCACCTGCTGGTGATGGAGAAGAAGACTTGGCTAAGCAGAGTAGGGAAAAAGAAGTGATGAATTCTTATAAAAAATGCATGCGCTCAAAGACCTCAGTGTCTTACTGTCAAGGCACTCCACTGCACCCCCTCTGATGGAGTGCTTTAATTGCTCTCTCCCCCCTTTCTACTTGTAATAATAAAACCTTAAGCTTGCAGCAGTGCAGTTCTGGCTAATTTTTCTAAGCTAGCTAAGAACAAGAACCCACTGCGACACCCCAAACTGTAAATGATTAACTAGGAAGGTAACCCAGTCTGCCTGGGGAGCTCTGCACCGCTTGCACCGCAGCCAGCACCTGCAAGGAGCGCCTGGAGCGCCACCAGGCCCGCCGGCCCTGCCTTCCCCACCTGCGGACGCTGCACGCTCCAGGGACAACGGTGCTCGGTAAAGCTGCAGAATTTGAAGGACTGTACGGAGAACTTACTGTAATTGATAACTGTGTACGCTCATAGGTATCAACTTGATACACCAGGACTTTATTTGTACACTTGTTATTTAGGAAGCATTTAAAATGAGAGATGTAATTTCTATAAAACCTGAATGTCTCACTCCAACTCAACTGTAGTCAGAACAATGAATACTGATTTTTACACAAAAAGCGTCAAAAATGTATTAGCACAATCTTTAATAGCAATGTTGCATTCCTGAGTTTTCTAGAGTTCCTTATAGTTTTCTTTTTTGTTATGTATTGATCTTTTTTTTTTTTTTTTTTTTTTTGCGGTACTGGGGATTGAACTCAGGAGCATTCTACCTCCGAGCTATATTCCCAGCCCTATTTTTTATTCTTTTTTTGTGTGTGTGTAATACTGGGGATTGAACTCAGGGGCATTCTACCTCTGAGCTATACCCCCAATCCTATTTTTCAAACAGGGTCTCACTAAGTTGCAGAGGGCCTCACTAAGTAGCTGAGGCTGGCCTCGAACCCCAATCCTCCAGTCTCAGCCTCCCAAATGCTGGGATTACAAGCGTGTGCCACCACACCCGGCTTATTGATCTTTTTATTCAATGGCAGAGTTCCTAAAATATGTTAAAGCTTGTCACATTTACAAAGTATTTCCACATGTACTTTTCCTACCACCAGAACCACAGATTCTGGTAACCACACAATGATTCTCCTAAATGACACAGTCACATAACTGTGTTGCTCCAGCCCTGTGTCTCTGTCCCCTCACTAGATAATGTGTTCCAGTCAGAAGACCAGCTCAGCGCCTGACTCATGCAGAGAGAAGGAGGCCAGACTAGGCTCAGATGGGGAGCGGAGGCCACACCAGCGGCCCCTGCTCTTTTTTATACCTCTTGCTTCTGAGTGACTGTCATCTCAACCACTATTATTTCCTCCTCTTCTTCCTCCTCCTCCTCCTCTTCCTCCTCCTTTTTTTTTTTTTTTTTGTAGGGATTGAACCCAGGGCATTCTACCTCTGAACTATATCCCCAGCCTTTTTTATTTATTCTTTCATTTTTATTTTGAAACAGGGTCTTGCTAAGTTGCTGAGGGTCTCACTAAGTTGCTGAGGCTGGTCGCAGTCCTGCTGTCTCAGCCTCCCAAGTACTGGTATTACAGGCAGGCACCACTGTACCTAGCTTATTTTTGAGACATATTCCCTCCTTAGAGTTAAAGCCTTCTGGAGGGCCTTTAAGAAGGGTCCTGGCATCCCCAGCTCACACGTCGACCCCACTGCACGGTCCTAAAGAGAACACAGGGCGGAGCACAAATTCTCTACTCAATCTAAATAAAAGCGCAAGTTGAACATCCCTTATCCAAAGTGCTTGGGACTGGAAGCGTGTCAGATCTCATATTTTTTTTCAAATGTTAGCATATTTGAAATATACACTGTGTGAGTCGCTTTTTATTTCTATGACCAAAAGTTCTGGCAGGAGCAACTCCGGGGAGGAAAAGCTTAGGTGAGCTCCGGCTTCGCGGCTGCAGGCTGTGGGTAGGGAAGTGCTCAGCTCCTGATGGCCTGGAAGCAGAGGGAAGACGGGCCAGAGAGAAGATGCCACGCTCACCTCAATGCCTTCCTCCCACTGCTGGTCATCCTTTCGGGACCCGCCAGGCAACAGCCGCCCTGGGAGCAGAAGTCATGAGCGCGCACACCTGTCTCTTTGAAGGATGGACCTCCAGCACCGCAAAGACCCCTCAGCCCACGCCAGACCCGGGCTGTACAGTTTCCCTCTTTTAGTGACTGAGCTGGGAGGCCCTCCAGGATGTGGTTCTGGGTGTCTCACTTGAAATTAGCATCACCCCAGCTGTCCCATCAGAACGCTCATGGCGGCTTTCCTTTGTCTCGCCTGAAATCTCAGTTAAAGGCAAATTAATAAACACATCAAAACATGTGTTGGTGTATCTACAAAGATAGAAGAAATGTGTTCTAGTAAGCAGGTGTGTAGAGCTAGGCACGTCCACGCCAATGCTATCCGTGCCAATAATAATTGTGATTATTTGGCGTGTGTTCATCAGGGCCCGACATGGAGGAATTCAGGGGCATGGGTGCTTTAATCAGTGCGCAGATCCTGCAAACTAGATACTTTTAAGCCCATTTCTTTCTACACGAGGGCCCTTTGGCTTACTCTGTAAGCCACGGATAGGTTCCTAGTGGTAAAGTGTGGCTATCGTTCACTCTATGGGTTGCTTCTCAGTCCTTCAGATTTTTGAGGCAAAAACTTGGTATTCCCATCCTGAATTGGCTTTGTTATTCTATTCTGCAGCGGTTCCATGTCCTTAAATAACTTTTCAATTTCATATTTCATTTGCTAGAGCACAAATCTAATCTCTCACCCTCAGTTCACATCCATAAGACGCCACTGCTCAACCCTGATTTTTAAATATCTTGTAAACAGCCAACTGAAGTGTGCGATAGAAAAATACCTCCTAGGATACGCTTAAGTTCCCAGGGTAATTTAAGTGTGCCTTTAATTAGGGCTGCGTTTCACATTATTTGCTGATTGCCTGTGTGCATGTGTTTGGACATTGCACCCCCCAGCATGTAGACAATTCAACACATCTAGGTTAAATTATCCACAGGTTAGGGAGGCGCCCAGTGGTAGAACCGTGGCTCAACACTGACTTTGTAGCGAGACCAACTGTACTTAGAAGCTCAGCACCATCGACGACTGGTAATGACCTTGGACATTTGTTCCATTTCCTGTGCCTCGGTCTCCTCTTCTGTTCAATGTAATGCGAGCCGCTCACTGGTAAACAATATAAACAGCAATTAATAATAATAGCTGCTATACCCTGAGTACCCCTCACCTCCATCTCCTGCCAAAACCTTTCAGGTGAAGGATGGCCTCGACCCCAGCGAGCGGTGAGCTCAGGGTAGGCAGGGCGGGAGCATCTGAAAGCCCTGGATCCATACCGTTCTCGCTCTTCCATATCTCAGGCCCCTAGGAGAGCTTGTAAGTATTAGTCAAGAGAATCACAATGAAAACAGGGAAACGTCTTCAGCATGTATCAGACCATCTTGACACAATACCGTGCCCGTTGCACAATAAGTACCACATTTTTATGAAAAATAACTATATTTTCCAGAACTAAAAAAGAGAGAAGAGTGGAGTTGTTTCACATTATTTCAACTCTCTCCCTCTAACGTCTATCTAAACAGAAGAAAGCTGGAATCTTGACTGCATGTTTCCCCGCAGTTCCTTGGGATACAGGATTTGGTGGACATCTACTCACGGAGCCCAGCGTCTCGCCGGCAGGGGGTGGGAAAGGGAGGACGTCTTGGACACCTGAAAAGGGTCTCAGGGGTCCCCCTCCCAGGGTTCCCGCACTATCTCCAGAACTAATAAAATAAGGATGCATGGCACGTTCACAGAATCACAGCCAACCATTGCAACTACGGATGCTTTTAATCTATTTAACCAAATGTCAGCCGCAAATCCAAACAAAGTGCGTCCTGAACAGAGGGTGTGTGGCGTGGCCCATGCCCTCCCGGTAACTCAGCTGAGTGAGGGTCCGCTGCCAGTCTGGGGGCATAGTTCTGGATCAATCTGTCAAGCTGGGCACTTTATTCATTGCAACTGGAATGGCAGAGGCTAAGGCTCTCCCTGCCCTTGGGTTGAACATGCCCTGAGATTACCTTGGACGCCAGAGTGGGTTTAGCAGGTGAGAAGCACACAGATAAGCCTCACGGCCACACCAGAGCCCACGCCCAACACAAAGGGCCCAGGACCAACCCAGCGGGTGGGCCAAGCATGGCTCCCGAGACCTCCGCACCTCTCTCCATGGACAGCAGCACCCGGTGAAGAAAATCAAGTGCCCGGGCTGTCAGAAGAAACCACGAGCAAGATTTCCCGGGGAACCAGATGGTGCTGGCTTGTCTTACCCAATTGTTTGTTTGGCTAAGTGCTAGAAATCCCTGAAAAGTAGAAGTAGTGAAGGAGGTGCCACCGACCTGCCCCAGTGCAGGCCCGGGGGGGTCCTGGCTTCTGGGTTTGTGCTCTGAGAACACTCTGAATGGAAAGTCCACCTGAGACTAAGAGCCTGTGGTGGCCTCTTGGTGTCTGCAGGGGCTGGTCTTCAGGAGCCTGGAGCATGCTCACGTCCCTTAAAGAAAGTGACACAGTATTTGCATATAGTGTATACATATTCCTCCATATATTTCAAACCACCTCGAGATGACTCTAATACCTAATACAATATAAAAGCTATGTAAGTAATTGTTATGCGATGTTGTTTAGAGAATAACAAGGAAAGTTCTGTACATGTTCAAAACAGATGCATTTTTGGTTTTGCAGGATATCTTCAATCCCAGATTGGTTGAACACACGGGTACAGAACCCAGAGCTATAGAGGGATTACTGTATATGCCAAGGGGAGAATTCAGCACCTTACCTACAGGAGTCCAGGGACTCGGAATCCCCACATGGGGGCTGACCCAAGGCAGATCAGGATCGTCTGTGCAGCCACGTTCATGCAGAGGCAGACAATGGTCTCTACTGTGGTCTCAAGAGCTGGAGAACCAAGTTCACCAGTGAGAGAGCTCCTTCCTAACATGTGGAGGTGGAGGTTGCAAAGTCCCTGTGACAGATGGAGACGTTGATACAGGCACCTTGGGCGCCTCCTCTGGAGGGTAGAGTCGGGTTCAAAGCTGGACTGCTCACAGGGAGCCAGACCCTGACCATGCCAAGCCGCTTAGCCCTGCAGGAGAGGTAGACGCTAGGGCTCTCGCTCTTAGATCCTTCTGTGTGCCTCTAGTATTTAAAGATGGCCCTCATTTCAGGTCCTGAGGCCCTGCTGGAAGGCTGGTGATTGTGCTGAATGAGATTAGGGGCAGAACTCGACTCATGCCTTGGAACTCCTAGGAGAATTTGGGGCTCTCTTTGATCACAGAAGCACTGTGCCCAAAGGGCAGGGCTGAGCCCCAAGAGTTAAAATGCAGGGGTGACCTTTGAGCAGCACTAGGCCTCACGCCTGGGTCACCTGAGCCAGGAGGGACGAGAGGCCAGCCCTGAGCAGAGGCCACGTGGTCTCTGGCCCACAGGTCATGTGCCGGGTCTGCAGCTGGGAGGTACACCGACAGGTTCCCCCAGGTGATGTTTGTACCAACGCCAGGCTCACCGCAACCCATGCTCAGGAGGGGCTTTGCCTGGGGCGCGGAGATGTCCTCTCTGTTGCAGGTTCCCCAGAAAAATCAGGGGAAATGAGGGTGACATACATTTTGTTTTTGTGACTCTTATGTTAAGGTGCCTATTTATTCAAGTAATACTATTTCCTATTGTGTACATTAAGATATATTCTTTTTTATAACGTTATGACGCAGGCCAACAATAGGCTACCTGGGTTGACTTTGGTTGCATTTCTAATGTTGTTACTTAGCAAAGTAACAGGTTGAAAACCAGGCCAGGGCCCAGCTTTTATGGCACCTGACATTTCTCCAATTTGCACCTCCTCTTCAAGGGAGAGAGTTTCTCTCTATGGAGAACTAAACACACACACACACACACACACACACACAGAGCAAATAGTGCATTTTAAAAGCGAACAGATCCCACAAACTTCACAAATTTCAGAAAAAACAGTTTTATTTCTATTAACTAACTGCCTGACAACCTTTCTAATTACTTTCTTTAATTCCTGACTTGGTTCCATTTTCCCTGGGCAATGATTTCATCATATCATCCTCTATAGAAAAAGGAAAATCTATTTTTTATTCCTACTTTGTAATGAATGCTTATTGTGAATAGGTATTAAATATTCTCAGATTTTCTTCATTTATTAAAGGAATCATATTTTCTTATAATTTTAATGTGCTAAATTACTCCAAGTGAGCTTTCTCATATTAGATCTTCCTTTCAAACCAGAGATAACCTCAATTTAGTTCCTTCTTTGTAAACTACTGGGCCCAAGTTGTTAATAGTTTGTCTTAGATTTTTGTTTATGTAGGCATAATAAGAGACATACCTATATGATAAGAACATGAAAGAATTGAGGAAAAATGGAATTTTTAAAAAATAATTTTAATAGTGAAATTTTATCTAGGTAAAGGCAGCAGGTCATGGTTGCTGATCTGTATTCTTATTAACTAGCTGGTCTGCTTGGCCTGTAATTAATGTAAAAAGATGCATCGGAGTCTCACAGGCAAATAGTGGATTCATCCTTGAAGTTCTAGCAATTTTTCCTTATATAAATCTTGAGGCTATGTTATTAGGCACATATATATATATATATATATTTTTTTTTTTTTTTTTTTTTTTGCAGTACTGGGGATTGAACTCAGGGGCATTCTACCTCCGAGCTACACCCCCAGCCCTATTTTTTATTCTTTATTTTGAAACCGAGTCTCACTAAGTTGCGGAGTGCCTCACTAGGTAGCTGAGGCTGGCCGCGAACCCAGATCCTCTGGTCTCAGCCTCCCGAATGCTGGGATTACAAGCGTGCGCCACCA
>PVLC010037712.1:0-15101 GCA_004027655.1 Graphiurus murinus
AAACACACACACACACACACACACACACACACACACACACACACACACACCACCACCACACACACACACACACACACACACACACACAATTATGACAATAAATGACAGTCAGGGTCAGTCTCTCCATTGACAGCACATGACACACCACAATCAGGAGACCCCATGACTATTGATGTGGTCTACCACAGACAACTTCGATCACATGCCTGGCTCCACCACTTGGCAGCTTAGAAGACCTCCATGATTCACTCCACCAACTTGCATCTCATTCTTCTTGTCTGCAGAATGGGCGCAAAGTAGCATTTACCTCACAGAGTTGATGGATGAGTTAAGTGAGATAATGCACACAAAGCAACTCAAACAGATTTAGGTACAGATAATAAGTGCTCAATAAAAAATAACTGCTATTATTACAGTATCATAATACTATGACCCTCATTAGAGGATTCTTGTTAAGTATACAGAAAAAGAATTATCGGCAATACTCCCAAAACTGAGATTAAATCCTTAACTCAGTAAATACCTTTTCCAAGATTACTTGAGTAATTTATTTAACATATGCACAAAGACTTACAAAAGGCATGTATGTAGTTATTTATTTCTATGTAATTTTTTTAATAGGGATTGAACCCATGTGCATTTTAACTCTGGGCTATTCCCCAGTCCTGTTTGTTTGTTTGTTTGTTTGTTTGTTTATGGTACTGGAGATTGAACCCAAGGGCATTCTGCCTGTGAGCTACACCCTCAGCTATATTTTATTATTTTTTTATTTTGAAATAAGATCTCACTTAGTTGTGAAGGGCCTCACTAAGTTGCTGAGGCTGGCTGAAAACCTGTGATTCTCCTATCTTAACTTCTCAAGCACTGAAATTATAGGCATCCCCCACTATATCCAATTATATAATCAATATATAGTAAAAAGACCACATCAGAAATCATATATATGGTTCTATAGACATGAGTATAGAAGCACAACTGTGCAAATATAAAGGAACATCTATGCTTGGGGTCACCTTCTAAACACTGTCTGTATTTTCAATATTCAAAAAATAGGATAGTCCCTTAATTCCCCTGAGTGCAGAGTTGTTTCCAAGAGCATCTTTAGTCAGCTTGTGGTTTTGACTGCCAAAAGCCAGCTAAACTTCATTCAACTGCACATTTTTTCAGAATTTAGATCTGTTTCATTCCTACCAGAATGCACAGTTTCATCTCCTTTATAAAGAAGAAATAAAGACATTTTGTGAAATAAAATTAACACTCACACTATGGAGGCAATTTAACAAGTAAGATACCTGGATTATTTGTAATTACCTTCAGATACTATACATTCATCTCTATCAATGGTACAATCACCGAGCTAACTGTATCCCTTCCATTTATCTTACATGGCAAATGCTACTGTTGACAAATTCTTCCATCTTGTCTGACAGGAAAATTCCTATTACCTCTTTGTGAACCAGGCAGGCAACATGACATCCTTTTAGAGACCCTCCATAATTTCATTCACTCACACAGCAGGTAAATTCGAAAATCTTTTCAGCCATCAATCATTTCCATCCTTTGAATATATTATATTGGTGTGTGTGTGTGTGTGTGTGTGTGTGTATGTGCATGTAAATAAAAACTTATCAGTCTGTATCTCCATTTTACTTTGGGTTTCTAAGTACCCTGTCATATTTGCTTATGCTCCTTGAGGCATAACACCCTAGCACATAATAGTTACTAGTAAATGCTGCTAAAATTCAAATAAACCCTTCCTATTTCTTACTATTAAGTCCTGAGCTTATATGAAGAATAAGTTAATTCTTATGATAGCCATGATTTTAGTCAAAGAAGATAGTCACTCAAAGTTATTTACTCCCTCACCGTTTCTTTTTCTGAACCACATTGTACTGTGTTGTACAAAATATGCTGAAAAAGGAATTATCAGTTGATAAAATAAAAACACTGTTCACAGAACTTAAGAATCAACCTGTAGTTGATAATTTACTGCTTAGCATGAGTCAGTTTCACAAATCCTCTTTAATAAATAATTGTGATCTGGTTTAGTTACAAAGCAGAGGAAAAGGAGGAGAATATGAAAGTAAAGACTCCTGGAAGGCCATTCCCTGAGAGATAATCAAACCCTAAGTCATCAAGAATGCCCATGTTGGAAGCATGATAATAAATGTTAGCAATTCATGATGTTTGGTAGAAGCAAATGAATCACCTTTTTTCTAGCAAAATTTTCTCTATGAACAGGAGAAAAAACTCACAAAAATAACTGGCATTAATTGCCACCTACTGTGATTCTGTATTACATGGCTGGTGTTTTACTAACTGTTTTGTAGATAGTAAATTTCATCTTTACAAGAACTCTGAAATGTGCTTACACCCATTTTAACCATGAAGCTGCCGAAGCTCAGAGAGATTCTGTAACTTCCTCAAAGTCTGAATATTTAGTAGAGTCAGAATTGTTACTCAAGTCTGATTAATTACAGTATGTCCCTTAGTCAAACAACTGTTGATTTTTCTTATCATTATTGTTATTAATAATAATTTTTATTTTACATCTCAATAAGCTAGTTAGAATATAAGCACATAGATAAAACATACCCTAAATTCATAAGAAACAGATGGATATAATCTACTTCATACCTGTCCTTGACACTTATGCATGCAAACCAAAGAAAAGTTAAAGCAAGGGATATCCATGTGCAAAAAAAAAAAAATTATAATTCCACAGAGGTAAAACAGAGCTCCCCTTATGATAACAACAAACCAGATATTGCTAGAATCCAACTCTGCCCTTTTATAGACTTAAAATAAAGAAGACAATCATGTACAATAAAGTCTCTAAATCATGAGAGTTTTTTGTTTTTTCACTTTAGGGCCTCAGGCTGAATTTTAAATTCTAGAGGGACAATGTCCCATACCAATAATTAAAATTGAATTATTTGTTTGGAAGAGTTTGTGGTTGAGGTGTTTGTTCCTTTCTTTCCCCCAATCCTTCTCCCCTGAATATGAATGTTTTTCTTAGTTTAAATGTAGCGTGCTTTCCAAATGAAAAGTGTTCTCATCTTTCTTCATTGGTTAACACTCCTAGTTGTGTAAATGGGTACTTCTATCATAGGAACAGCAATAACTGAAATGCAGACTTCATGGGTGCATACACACAGTCAACAGGAATTTAGAGATGGTAATGATCCAGTCGGGCATAGTGGCACACACCTGTAATCCTACTACCTGGAGGCTAAGACAGAAGGATCACATGTTCAATACCAGTCTCAGCATGTTAGTAAGATCCTGTTTCAAAATTTAAAAACTAGGGCTGAGGGTGTAGCTCAGAGGTAGAATGCCCCTGGGTCCAATCCCCATTATGAGAGAGAGAAAGAGAAAGAGACAGATAGAGAAAGAGAGAGAGAGGATTCTAATATTCTTTCAATTCTCCAAATAGCAAATTTGAAATCTAGTTTCCCTCAGCTAAACAGTTTGTAAGGAGACAGCATGCTGTCCCTGAAACTCACTAGCCATATGGTTTCACATATACCGTTTCAGCTCCAGGAACTTTGATTTATATTATTTTTTATTTATTATTTATTTTTCATTGATACACAATTGTATATATTTATGGAGTGCAATGTAATGTTTTGATCTATGTATACATTCTAGAAATGTTCAGTCAAGCTAGTTAACATATCACTTTACCAACATATTTGTAGTGAGAATATTAAATATGTGTTATTTTAGCAGTTTTGAAATATGCAACACATTATTTTTAACTGTAGTCACCATGCAGCATAAGAGTTCACTAAAACCTATTCTTTTAGTCTAATTGAAATTTTATACCCTTTTATCATTTCCCCTATTCCTCTTTCCCTATCCTTTCTCCCCCTCTTCCCCTCTACCCTATAGCCTATGGTAATCACATTTCACTCTCTTTATGAGATCAACTTTATAAGGTTCCATATGTAAATGAAATCATGTAATATTTATTCTCCTGTGCCTGGCTTATTTCACTTAGCATTATGTCCTCAAGTTCCATCCAGATTATTGTGAATGAGAAAATTCCCTCTTTTAAAAAGATGTGCACTATCTCATTGTGTATATGTGCCTGAAACTCACTACCCATGTCGTTTATTGATGGACACTTAGGTTCCTTTTATATCTTGACTATTGCATGTAAAACTGAAATGAACATGGGAATACAGATATTTTTTCAACCACTGACTTCAAATATTTTGGATTATGGCAAGAAGTGGAATTATTGTACCATATGATATTTCTATTTTTAGTTTTTTGATGAACTTTAAGCTGTTTTCTAAAATGGCTCTTCTGATTTACACTGCAATTAACAATGTAGATAAGTCTGCTTGTCTCTATCTGCTAGTCATTCTAACAAGTTTGATAGCTCATTGCAGTTTTAATTTGTATTTCCCTGATTACTGAAGATGCTGTGTGCTTTCCATGTATCTATGACTGTTCCTGAAAAAATTGAGAGGACGAATACATCCAAGGCCCAAATTACATGGACAACAAAGAGCCAGAGAAGAAATCTGCAAGAAAAGAGAACTACAATTGAATATTTCTTAAGAACCCAGATGCAGGATTCATTAACAATATAGTACCAAAAAGAATCCCACTTCACATTCTTAACATTTAGAATATAATTTACCATAAGCAAATGGGATTTATCTCAGGGATGCAATGATATTTTAAAATGTAAATCAATAAGTGTACAGCCATGCATGGTGGCCCACACCTGTAATCCCAGTACTTGGGAGGCTGAGACAGAAGAATCACAAGTTCACAGCAAGCCTCAGCAACTTAGTAAGATCCTATATCAAAATAAAATTTAAAAAGGGATGAGCATGTAGCTCAGAGGTAGAATGCCCCTGGGTTCAATCCCCAGTATCACACTCACTCACAAATAATTATTAATGATAATAATTAATAATAATAATAACAATAATAAACATGACATACTATATTAACAAAATGAGGAACAAAAGTCACATGATTTTTCCAATAGTTGCAGAAAGAGGAAAATAGGATATCTAACAAAAATTTGACATTTATTGCTGATAAAGCTACTAACAAAATAGGTACATGAGTTATCTATCTAAGCACAATAAAGGCCATTTATGACAAACTCACAGCTAACATAATAAACATTGGTGAAAAGTTGAAAGCTTTTCTTCTTCTAATATCAGAAACAAGACAAGGATGCCAACTCTCACCACTTTGACATAGTACAGGAAATACTAGCCAGAAAGAAAATGTTAAGTAAAAGGGAAAAAAATCATAAAGGAAAGAAGAAATTCAAATTGTTTCTGTTTGTTGATGACAAAATTTTATATACACAAAACTATAAAAACTCTAGCAATAAATAAATAAAACTTATTTTTAATCAGTAAATTTACAGGTCAAAAATCAACAGAAAGAAGCAGTAGCATCTCTATGCACTAATTATGAACTATCACAAAATAATTTCAAAAACAATTTTATTTACATTATTATTAAAAAAACTTTTAGGAGTAAATTTAACTAAGAAAGTGAAATAGCTACAAACTGAAAACTATAACACATCAATGAAATGAAATTTAAGAGGGAAGATATAGATGGAAAGTTATCCCATGTTCATGAATTGAAAAATTAAATATTGTTAAAATATCTATACCATTAATAACCTACAGACTTAATTTAATCTGTATAAAAATTTTAATCACTTGCCCATTTTTTGATTCAGTTATTTGTTTTCTTAGCTGTGAGTTTCTTGAGTTCTCTGTATATCCTAGATATTAGTCCTCTATCAGAAGAGCAGCTGGCAAAAATTTTCCCCTACTCTGTAGGCTCTCTGTTGGCGTTCTTGATAGTTTCCTTTGCTGCACAGAAGCTCTTCAGTTTAATGCAATTCCATGTATTGATCTTCCTTTGAGTTGCTTGTGCTTTTGGGGTCTTACTGATAAAGTTTTACCTGTGCCTATGTGTTGAAGTGTTGGTCCTATGCCCTCTTCAAGTAGCTGCAAGGTCTCTGGCCTGACTTGCAGGTCTTTGATCCATCTTGAATTGACTCTTGTGTAGGATGACAAAGTTGGGTTTATTTCCATTTTCCTACATATGGTTACAAAAGGATTTCCAAATCTTGCATATACCTGAAGTGATAGATTCACTTCAATTCATCTTTGCATTTTAATTTTCTGTGTTCCACCCTTAAAACCCAATCCATACATGTTTTTGAGACTCCTGCCATCCAAATTGGTGAAATCCTGTAACTCCTTTACTATATTATGCATCTAAAGCAAGTCTTACATTTCTTTATGTGAGTTAGCCATATTTAACTTTCATTACAGAGGCAATGTGGAGTGATATGGTTGAGGGCAGCTGGCTTCCTTAGAAAGATGGGAGTCATTGGAAATTAGGGATCATTTCTCCAGGCAATGACTTTTGTTGTTAGCCCTGCCATTGGCTACCCAATATCTATACACCAAATTCTTCCCACAATCAGTACATTCAGCTTACCATAGAAACTCTGATAACCTTTAGCCCTTACTTGGTATTGTTTTTCTGTAGTCCTTATAATTAGATCCTGGCTTGGACCTCAAACATATCTTTTCTAAAGAAATAAAAGATGACAGAAACATATAGGCCCACAGCATTCATTGTGTGTTTCCATTTGGGTCCTGCTCCACTTCCTCTCCCTCCCCATAGTTAATATTTACATTGATATAGATAGCTTCATGTATGAACAAAGGTTCACTTGAATTGTTTCCATCATCATATCTTCCCTTTCTCCTAACCTCATTATGATGTATAATTACAATGCACCAATAAAAAGGAGTTTTAAAAAGCCAGACATGGTGGTGCATGACTGTAATCTTAGTACTTGGAAGGCTGAGACAGGAGGATTACATGTTTGAGAGTCTCAGCAACTTAGTGAAACCCTGTTTCAAAATAAAAAGTAAAACGGTGCTGGAGGCTTAGCTCCGAGGAAAAAGCTCCTGAACTCAGTCCCTGGTACCACAATTTATTTTAATTAAAAATATACATATATACTATAGAACACTTTCAATGTTAGTACATAACATTCTATTTCATTTTTAAACTTTTCTATCCCATGATATGAATATCTATCATAAACTATTTGGATTGTTTTTGAAGGGTATTCTACTAAAATTTTCTTTATAATAAAAAAATACTGGAGGTAAGAAACTCCTTTAAAGCTGTAGTTGGGTTTTTTCCAGGTGCTCAGACTTATATCCATATTCTAAAATATGTGACCATACTAAACACAGAAACCCTGTTTGAGGATTTGGTTCTAATACTACTCCTGCTATCAATTACTATATTCCTCTGTGTCTTCTCAGGAAGTACATGCCCCCATTCAAACTATTTAATTTAAGAAAAGCTTAATGAAGGGTCTATTCATAAAGATGTGAGAAGAACATGGGACAACTACAAAATATAAACAAGTCATTTGCCGTGGAGTCTTACCACAACCAGGCCTGAAGGGAGAAGGGTAAAAACCAATTATCAGATTATCAAAACAGGAGAGAGAGAGAGAGAGAGAGAGAGAGAGAGAGAGAGAGAGAGAGAGAGAGAGAGACAGAGACAGAGAGAGACAGAGAGAGATTGTATAGTGAGGGCAACTGGACAGAAGCATGGAAATTGGTCCAGGAATGAATGTGAGCCTCAGTGCCTCTAAAGGAAGAAGCCTGAGATAAGTGCTATTATTGGTATCTCTTTGTTTTTAATTCCTCCAAATTTTGGCCATGTTGATTGGTTGAATTTGAAGAGGCTGGTTTCCTGGATCAGAATGAAAAAAAGAATGACAGTCCTCTAGAGGGGAAAATGGAGGACATTCAGCACCCTACAGAAATACCAGAACCTATGTGCTTATCAATATTCCAATGGACATGTGTGATATGTATCTGTTATTTCGGTTCACTAAAACTCAGTGAAGAAAGTGAGGGAAAAATCTGAATGAATATATTCATCACAGAGGGATCACACTCTCTAATCTAAATCTTTGAGTCTTAAAATAGGTTGATCTGATTTCCTGAAAGCATAGATTTTTTTAATTGCCTTGTTTTCCATTCGCCTAAGCTTCAAAGCCATGAGGAATTCTATGAATATAAAGCACTTGGGATATAATAACTACTATAAACTATTCTAGAAATAGCTGATTTGAAGGTTGAATATTAGAATAAGTTGTATGATTTAGGTAATACTAACAAGATGGCAATTTTTCTTTAGTTTCTTTAGTGTAATTCAACATTCTGTTACAGGATAGAAGCTAAAAAGCTTCATTTTCATATACCACTATCATTCTATGGCAGTCCCTTAAACTACTAAAAGTAAAAAGGGAGGTTTAGCTTATACTGCTATTTATTCTGAGAAAGTGCAATTTATGTCAAGGGAAGAGACAGAAAATAAAATTGTACAACTGACATAAAAACTGGAAAAAAATCCAGTGAGAGACATATATCAAAAGTATAAGTTTTAATGACTGTCTCATAAGTCCTACAGCATGACTGGGTACAGAGATTCTATACTCAGTTTAAATTCTTTTAGTTTATTTTTCACCAGAGGACAGATCATGTGTTTGTTTGTTTGTTAGTTGGTTGGTTGGTTCTAGTGATTAAACCCAGGAGCATTCTACCTTTGAGATAAATCCCAGCCCTATTTTATTATTTATTTTGAAACAGTCTAGCTAAGTTGCTGAGGCTGGCTGTGAACCTGTGATCCTCCTGTCTCAGCCTCCCATGTATTGGGATTTACAGCCATGTGTCATCACACCCAGCTAAATTTTTAAAGAACATCATACAATAGCTTACCATGGCTGTCAAGTTACCATAGCCATTGAGTGAGGTCAGCCAGAAAGGATCTCCTTTCTTACAACTAAATTTTAGCCTGGTATCCATATTTAAGGTTCAAGAGAAACACCATAAAAAGACATGTACTATTTTGTTTGTATTTGTGTTGTGAAGTTGGGCACTTTCTATTAAGAAGATTCACAGTTTGAGGTTTCAAAAAATATCAGTAACCAGTAACATTCATTACTATTTTTAAAGGAATAGATAATAAGATAGAAATCATAAAGTCAAGAGAAGATGGGGATAGGGCACTGTGATGGAAAATTGAGAATAAAAGAAGGTTGGGAGCCAAAGAGAAGTATGATTGATTAACAAAGGAAAAATAACAAAAGTTAAAAAAAGGAGCTGAATCACTACCAGTTTTACCATCTTCACTCTTTTACATATTATAAGTCTACCACTTATATGATTTTATGATAATAATAATAATAATAAACAAAGCAACTCAACTCATAACACCACTTATTGGATTTCAGACACACTACTCTCCTCAAACACAAAGTCTGTATTAAATACAAACACAATTTTAAAACAAATATGTCATTGCAAATGCGTAGTACATTATAATGACAGATGAGAAAATTGGTTCTCAGCAAAAATAACTAAGTTCTCAAAGGTGAACAAGCTGTTGTAACATGTTAGGAATAGGATTCTACCCACAACTGTCTGATTTCACCCTTTGTTTTGAAGAGACTCTATTGCTTTCCAAAATTATGGTATAAATTTCAGCAAAATACCCTTATATATACACACATTGGTTCATTTAATCATCACAACTCTGTAAAGTATGATTTCCATCATTCTAATAACAGGCAACATTGCAATGTTTGTCACAGTTTTGCAGTTAATTTGACATGGCAGGAGATGGTACAGGAGGACTTAGCTGTAGGGAAAGAAGCCTGCAGAGTCAGGAGAGCTGAGTTTTAGCGTCAGTTCTGCCCACTAATTTGCTTTGTGATGCCAAGAGTCACTTTGGTTCCCCAGGAGGGTCTAGATCTCCTCATGTGTTCCTGATCCTGTAATAGGAATGGACTATAGTATCACGCACTCATTATTCAGACTTGCAGAACACATATTCATTTGGAAAGGGCTAGTTACCCTCCTAACACTACCAATATTTTTGCCACAGCCCCTGAAGTTTCAAGTGTCTTAATAGTGGTTCAAGTTAATCCATTATCTCCAAGAACATTCTCAGTATAAAATTAAAAAGGCTTTTGTGATTTTGTCTCACACAATTCCTCTGTTCCAACAAATATGCTGTGAACTCCAGACAGAATTGCCAAGCTTAGGACATCTCCTATAATTACCATTGTTTCCTGCCACTGTACCTTGATAATTGTAGGGTTTTTTCTCTTTGGCAGAAATGTTCCCCTGCCCTGCAGTAACTCTCTACTTCTTCAAGCAGAAAGGATTGTTTACTTCTCCTTCTCATTGCACATAAACCCCTCTCTTCAGAGTAGAAATCTTCCTAGGTAAGAGAGTATGGGGCAGAGCCCACATCCTAGCTAGCTTCCTGCTACCAGAAATTAGAATTTTATCATAGTCTATCTTAATTATTTGCTTACAAAATTTGATTTCTCCCATTTAATTACAATCTTCTTGCAATTGGGCCCCTTTCCTTAGTTACTCCTGTTGACCTTAGTTCCTGGAAGAGTACCTGGAACAGAGTTAAATACTAGACACATATGCACACTGTGAACAGATGGCAGGCACTGGGAGAAATGTGTTAGAATCATGGCTCCACCAGTCTGCAACTACCTCAAGCAATAGAACCATTTCTGCATCTCAAATATCTCAAGTATAAAATGTGAATAATAATAACATTAACTTCACAAAATTATTGTGAAAGTTAAAATGAGATAAGACTTTTAAAACACTCAGAAGGATATGTGCCACTGTGTACCCAATAAATATCATTAAGATAAATAATGGAGAATTTTGATAAGTTGCTTTTAGCAAGTATGACACCATGTTTAAAATGATCACATTTGCCAAAATTCTTACATCAGCAAATATGACACCTCTTTATGATTTCAAAATTAATGATTTCAAAAGTAAGAGTCAATATGTTTGTTGTAATATCTATATTTATAGACACTCAGGAGAAAACACAGTTCATCTTTGAAGAAATTTAGGCACAGTTGGATAGATATTCAAATATTTTTCTTCTCTAAAGTTCCCTCAGTGAAGGGTAGCAACCATGAATTTCATGATTAAATTGCTTTAGGTTCCAATCCTATTTACACATACTTCTAAATTTACATTGGGCAGGCTAAGTACTTATTCACCATATATTTGCTAGACTACCATATGAACTGCAACATATATTTCAAAGAGTTATTTAAAGTATTTTTTATTTATTGAAACTTACTTATTTAAAACTTTCTAGGTAGAGCTTGTAAGAACTAGGTTGTAAAGACTAGATTCTCAATACGTTATCATCATCATCATTTAAAAAATCATTTTATTCTTTTGCATTGAACAAACAACATAAACTCAATGCATTTTTTGCCTAATTACCTTTTCAGAGACTTTCAAAACTGTGAACCCCTGGGGTGCTTGAAGCATCCAACACACTGGGGAGCCTGAGCAGGAGTAACTAGTCACCTGGACCCATGGTGAGGTCCTCTGTTGGTTGTTACCGTGAGAATCCCATGGTAAGTGTTCTGGTCCTGTGTGGGGATACTAAGATGCTTCTGGACTGATAATCAGGTGTGGCTCAAAGCCAAGGGGCACAGGGATCTGCCAGTAGATTGTTTCAATAGAGATTGGAGATTTTTATTAATCAACATATGAGAGGAATTCCTGTAAAAATATCTGATTTCGTATTTTGTTGTGTTGTGTTTGGTTTGGTACTGTGAATTGAACCCAGGGACATTCTTCACCCCTAGCCCTTTTTTAAAATTTTTGAAACATGGTCTTGCTGAGTTTCTAAAGATCTCGATAAATCACTGAGGTTGGCCTTGAACCTGCAATCCTCCTATTTCAGACTCCCAAATACTGAGATTACAGACATGCACCACCATGCGAGGCAAACATCTGGTTTTGAGTTAAATGTCAAAATCAAAATGAGAGGGACTTATGGAGCCCTCTAGTAATAGCTAATCTGATATCAAAAAGGAAAGAAGGTGACTTTCCTGAAAAGTATCAGGTCAGGCCTCCAGAAAAAGACAGCACCACTCTTTGTTTGTGTAATTGTCTTATATTTATTAAACATCAAGTTTCTCATCTGTGTAAAATCATTGTCATTAGTACTTGAACATAAATAAGATTAATGCTGTGAGTAATAAGTGAAATATTACATGTAAACCCCTAACCATAGAGCTTGACTCAGAGAAAAGAGTTCAAAATTGTTAGCTATTATTTTAACAAAAATCAAATTCTGGGATCCTGAGAATGAAAAATATTAGAATAAGAAGATGTTAGGACTCAGGTTGGGAGGTTTCAAAGATCCATGTTTTCAAATATTTTGTGTCACCATAAAATTGTTCTTTTTAGTAAGCATTTCATTTGAAATAAACAAGCCATCTAACAATAATAAAAGTAAAAGTCAATATGAAATATATATTAAGCCAACACATATTTTTCATCAAATATAAATAGAGAGAAGCATTTTCTAGTGAAGTGGAAAGAAAGAAGTTACATTAATGGGATGTATGTAATACTAGACAATGGGCAGTGGAGGCAGTGATAATGAGATAGGATCAGTATAAGAAATGCTAGGGAGGTAGATTGCAGTACATTGTCTTGGGAACAACTTTAAAAAATAATGTTAGAGACAAAAATTGAAAAGGTGAGAGTTCCTGCTACAAAGATTCATGGGTGAAAATGTTACAACTACAGAGAAAAGCAACTCGGAGGCATTGAACATATTTGTCTATCCTAGGGGGAGAACGGAGGGTAGCATGACTGGGATGGGTTGAGGAGGGAAGGGGAGGAAAGTGGGCTCTGGCAACAGAGAGGAAAGAAGCCCAGATCACACCGAGCTTGGACATCTCTGTTAGGATTGTAGCTTTTCCTCTAAATAAGCTGGTAAGTCATTGGAGTGTTTAGAACAGAAGAGTGAAGTGGCCAACTGGCATTTTAATGGGATCACTCTGGCCACCAAATTGAGAGACTCAAGCCTATTAAGGATTGAAGCAGGGTGACCATAGAAGTTTTCTGAAATTATGCAAGCAGAAACATGGTGGCTTCCTCTAAGGGAGAAATACTGGAGCTGGGAAAAGATGACCAGGTTCTGTATATATATTGAAAGTAGAGGCCATAAGATGTTGCTAATTATTCAGATATTGGGTAAAACCTATCAAGAATGAAACTAAATGACTTTCTCTAAGCTGGAATAATGCCATATATTGCAGTGTAGAAGATTGAAAGAGAATATTTACAAAATATTCTCAGGAATGCGTTTTCTTTTTCTGTGATGCCCAGTAGACATACAGTAATAGAAATTAAGTAGACATTTGAATCCAACTTTCTGAGTATATAGAAGAAACATTATAGTTATAACTTGGGAACTCACTCACATATTAAGAACATTTAAAGTCATTGGATGGGATGAAATCACCAGGGACTGATTAAAAATAGAAAAAATAAGAGACCCAAGGTTTGCCTTTGGAATCATTCCAAAATTCAAAAGTCAACATAACATGGAGAAGATGTGTGCACATATGTCGTTATCAATTTGTACCTAACAAAGATGTATGCTTACAATCCACAAATTATTAAAATAAAAAATTTCTGCCAGTTTTATGGGTGAAAATAAAAATAAGAAATAGAAAATGATAGGTATTGTGACCTGGAAACAAAGAAAAGAGAGACTTTTCCATCAGTAGGAAGTAATAAACTATGGCAAATACTGTGGATAGATCAAATCAAACTATGACTCAAACATAATTATTGGATTTAGCCATGTGAGGTCCCTGAGATTTTAATGATGGAAGAATAGCAAAACAAGCAGAACAACCTCAATTTTTAATATTTTACTCAGACTTAAGTTTATTTATTTATTTCTATTTTTTTTCTATTGGTGCATTGTAATCAAACATCTTAATGAGGTACAAGCTGGTAGAGGCATACAGGCACACAGCACTCATTACTGACACTTGTTAGAACAAATATTGAGAGTTAGGTAGGAACATTTTTCCTAGTTGCCAAGAGGAAGGATATGGAACAAGTAAATACCAACTTCAATGGAATTTTTGTTTATCTGGATACAAAATTAGCTCGTAGAATATTGCATCCCAGACTTTTAATATTACCAGAAATGTGCTCTTACACTTTTAGCACATTTACTATTGTTTTCAACACAGCGATTCAAGCTGAACTCAGATTTTTCTCTCTTCTAAGGTGAAATAGTCTAAGTCATGAAGAGGGGCAATCACACAGTGACTGAGTTCATCCTGCTGGGATTCACCACAGACCCTGTGATGGAGCAGGTCCTCTTTGTGGCGTTCCTTGCCATGTACACTTTGACCATAGTAGGAAATACCACCCTCATACTGTTGATCTGCAAAGACTCCCAGCTTCACACACCCATGTATTTCTTCATTGGAAATCTCTCTTTTCTGGATCTCTGGTTGTCCTCGGTCTACACTCCAAAGATCCTGGTGACCTGAATCTCTGAAGACAAAAGCATCTCCTTTGCGGGCTGCCTGGCTCAGTTTTTCTTCTCTGCTGGACTGGACTACAGTGAATGCTACCTGCTGGCCGCCATGGCTTACGACCGCTATGTGGCCATCTCCAACCCTTTGCTTTATTCTCAGGCCATGTCCACAAACCTGTGTGTATATTTGGTAGCAGCCTCATATGTTGGTGGCTTTATTAACTCTTCCATCATCACCAAGAAAACCTTTTCCTTTGACTTCTGCAATGATAACATCATTGATGACTTTTTCTGTGACTTGCTTCCCTTGGTGAAGCTGGCCTGTGGCCGGAAAGAGGGCTACCAGGCTCTGATGTACTTCCTCCTGAGCTCCAATGTCATAACCCCTATTGCACTCATCCTCGCCTCCTACTCCTTCATTATTGCCACCATCCTGAGGATCCGCTCCACCCAGGGCCGCCTTAAGGCCTTCTCCACGTGCTCTGCCCACCTGATCTCTGTGACCTTGTACTATGGCTCCATCCTCTACATCTACTCTCGCCCTCGATCCAGCTCTTCTTTGGATAGGGACAAAATAGTTTCTACATTTTACACTGTGGTGTTTCCCATGTTGAATCCCTTCATCTACAGCCTAAGGAATAAGG